>CM035840.1:299412157-299569657 GCA_020510985.1 Pholidichthys leucotaenia
ATATCTTTATTGAACCTTTTTTTTTTTTTTTAACAAACATGATCAAAAACACTAACACTAAAGTACTACAAAAAAAAAATGCACTAAAAACACCAACAACCACCAACAAAATCAAGTCTTCAACAATGCTCCTCTGTTTAGTCTAGACAATCCAATACATAAGTATACATATTATGTTCACCAGTTTGGAATTTACAAGGTCCACACACATCATTCACCTTCTTCTTCAAGAGTTATGTTTAAATTTTTTACATAATCAATAAAAGGTCTCCATATATTCTCAAACACAATTTCCTTTGATTTTAGTATATATGTTATTCTTTCTAATGGAAGGTTTGTTAACATCTGTCTTAACCACTGAGTCACATCTGGTCTATGAGTCTTTTTCCATAATAGTGCAATACATTTTTTGGCATTAAGCAAACTGAGGTCTATGAATGTTCTTTCACTTTATTAAAATTATGCTTTTCTGGGTACCAGACCCAACAAAAACAGTTTAGGATTCAATATGATTTGTTTTGAGATTATTTTTCAATTGTTACCCTCACCTCTTCCCAAAACATTCTTATTAATCTACATTCCCATAACAATGAAATAGGGTTCCTTTAACTTTCCATGCATTTTGTGCATGTATCTGGTATATTTTTGTTATATCTATTTAACTCCTCCGGTGTAACATACATCCGCATTACACCATTTGAAATGTATCAATTTAAGGCGTGCATTTATTGATTTGGTTTGAGCTTCTGTACAAGCCAATTCCCATTGTTCCTCTGAAATTTCAATTTGCAGATCTTCTTTCCAGTAGTTTAATCTTTTCAGTGAATTTTCACTGAAGATAGTGTCAATTAGTTATAAAACTCTGAAATAATACCCTTTCTTTTACTATCTTTCATCATCATTTTTTCCAAGGATGAATAAATAGGTCGAGTGAGAGCTTTATTTTGATTTGATCGAATAAAGTTTCTAAGTTGAAGATATTTAAAAAAATGTGTTCTATTGAGATTAAATTTGATCCTCAGCTCTTCAAAAGACATTATGTTGTCTGCACATGGCAAATATAAATCCTGAATCTTTTGTATCCCTTTTAAATTCCATACTTTAAATACAGCGTCCGCTCTCCCTGGTTTAAAATATTGATTACCCCATATTGGACTAAATTGTGACAATAACTGTGGTTCTTTTAAATAGTTTTTAGCTTCACACCATATTTTGATCATATGCTTTACAAATGGATTTTTAACTTGTTTTGTAATTTTTTTGCCGAATCTGAGTATATGAATATGGGAAGAGGTAAAGGTAAATTGTATGATTCCATTTCAGTCCAGTGAGGGAGATCATTTGATGAAAAATAATATGTCATAGACCTCAGTTGTGCCGACCAATAATACAACATAAAATTTGGACATTTCAGACCTCCACGATCAAATGGTAAATATAATAAAGACAAACGTAATCTAGCCCTCCTGTTGTTCCATATAAATTCCACTAACTTTTTTTTTATTCTTGAGAATAGATCTAAAGGTGGTGATAAGGGAATGTATTGAAATAAATAAAGTATTTTAGGTAAAATATTACTTTTAAGTACATTGATTCTCCCGATCATCGACATTGGTAGTGACATCCATCTCTGAGTTAACTCACTGATATCTGACATTAAGGCTTCATAGTTGACACTGGCGACTGATTCTAGCTTAGGCATAATTTGGATTCCTAATATTTAAACTGATTTACAACATTGAATTGATTTACCTCAGGGGCTGGGTAATTTCTCTGGGTCTCATTTAGCATTAATATTGAAGATTTAGTTTTATTTATTTTATATCCTGATATTTCCCCAAAATTCTTTATTAAATTCAACAAGGTTGGAATTGATTTTTTTAGATTCGACATAAACAAAATTATATCATCGGCGTACAGGGAGATTTTATGTTCTGTTGGTCCAACTTTAATTCCATATATTTGTGAATGTAAACGTATCGCCATCGCTAAAGGTTCAATTGCCATAGTAAACAGTAAAGGTGAAAGTGGACAGCCTTGTCGACATCCTCTATTGATTTTTATTGGTTTTGAAATATTGTTATTTGTTAGGATTTCTGCTGTAGCATTATTGTATATTATTTGAACCCATTTTATGAAATTATTTCCAAGTCCAAACCTTTGTAGGACTTCAAAAAGAAAGGGCCATTCAACTCTATCAAAGGCCTTTTCGGCGTCCAATGATAGGAGAGCTGTATCCGGTGCTTCTTTATTAAAATAAATAATATTAAATAGTCTTCTTACATTATGGAAGCCTTGTCTACCCTTTATAAAGCCATTCTGATCTCGATTAATAATATTTGGTAAAATTTCTTGTATTCGTCTTGCTAAAATTTTACAGATTATCTTAAGGTCGGCGTTTAATAGGCTTATTGTTCTCATATTTTCACATTTATTAGAGGGCTTACCTGGTTTTGGCAGCAGTATAATTAAGGCATTATTTATGTATGATGGTAAATTATTATTTTGAAATGCTTCTAAAACCATTTCCAAAAAAGGTTTTATTAATTTATTCTTAAATTTTTTTTAAAGGTCAACTGGAAGACCATCTGGTCCTGCACTTTTTCCTGATTTCATATTATCAATGGCTAGCCCAACTTCTTCTTGACTAATTTTAGACTCCAATATCTCCCTGTTTTCATTTGGAATACACGGTATAGATAGTTCGTTCAAAAACCCATTTAGTTTTGTTAAATCAGGTTCATTTTTGGTATCATATAATTTTTCATAGTAATCTCTAAAGGCTCTATTAATTTCTAAAGGATCTATAACTACCTGTCCATTACTTATAATACTGGTAATTGGTGTTTTAATTTCCAATTGTTTAATCTGCCATGCTAATAATTTTCCTGATTTTTCACCTTGTTCATAAAAAGATTGTTTCAATCTTAGAAGACTCGAGGCAGCTCTATTCGCTGATTTTTTGTCGTATTCAGCTCTCAAAATCAGTAATTCATTCTCCAACCTTGGGTCACTTCCTGCATACACTTTTTCCTGAAGATTTTTAATTTTATGTTCCAATTTAGCTCTCTCCTCTCGAGTCTTCTTAGATTTTGATCCTGTATAACTAATAATATGTCCCCTAATAAAAGCTTTGAAAGCCTCCCACTTCACACATGCTGATGTTTGTGTAGTATTGATGTCAAAGAACTCGTCTATCTGTTTTTCTATATACTTGACAAATTCCTCATCCTGAAGCCATTTATGCTGAAATTGCCATCTACCTGATTCCTTTGTCAATTTTTTATCTACATATATTAGACAACAGGGTGCATGATCAGAGATCACGATGTTATCATAAAAGCAGTTTTGAATCTTGGACCTTAATTCTGTGGAAATCAAAAAATAATCAATACGTGAGAATGTCTTGTAGGTACTGGAATAACAAGAATAGGCTTTAACTTGTGGTTTCATTTCTCTCCATATATCTAACAATCTCAATTCTTTCATAAAATGATTAATAGTCATCCTACATCCAATGTGCGTACAATCCAGTCCTGTTGATCTATCCACACCTGGATTCAATGTACAATTAAAATCCCCTGCTATTATATGTTGCCCTGTAAGTGATGATAAGATGAGAAATAAATTAGCAAAGAACTTCTGATCATCTATATTGGGACCATATAAGTTCACAAGATTTATATTTTCTAATAGCAAAGAACCTTGAATGATTACATATCTTCCAAATTTGTCTCCCAATTACATTTTTCACTTGAAAAGGAACTGATTTATGTATGAGAGTCATAACTCCCCTGGCTCGGGATGAAAATGAAGAGGTGAATACACTTCCCTGCCATCTACTCCTAATTCTTTTAACATCCTCCTCTATCAGATGAGTTTCTTGTAAAAACACAATTCTTGAACCCATGTCCTTTATTTTATTCATAACTTGTTTTAAGTTTTTTTAAATTTTGTAGACCTCTGCAATTCCATGAAGTTAAATTAAGATTAACACTTTGGTCCATGATCAATAGAGAGTTTGGGATTACCTTGCAGTGTAAACATGCTCATACAGAGAAGCAAAAACATGAGTGGTTGAACATTCATCCTACAAACTACACACAAACAAATTTCCCCTTCCCACACTTGTGGCAAACCCCCCAAAATCAAAAGAAAAATTCTGTCTCCCGATATAGCCATCGACCGTTCCACACCCACGGGGAACAGCCTAAGCCACTCCTTCTTCATCCTCCCAATCACCCTAACTCTACTGCTTTTAATGACGTAACATTAACTCTCCTCTGTAGTTTTCCAACTTAACTCCAAAATTTTTAACAACTTTGTACATCATAGTTTTTTTTTTGTTTGTTTGTTTTGTTTTTGTTTTGTTTTTTTAATATATAATACAATCTATATTTTGTAAACTTACTATTTACTTCAAGTCAGTCAGATGCCTGTGCAAATGCTTAATTATTCTACCTTATATTTTGTTCATGCTTAGCTCCCACCAGTCTCTTCTTCTTCTTTGATCTTCTTGATGAACTCCTGCGCCTCCTCTGGGGTCTTGAAGATGTGGGTTCTGCCCTCATACGTGGTCAGCAGTCTCGCAGGATAGATTACACCATGACGAATCCCAAGGTTGCGCAGCTCCTTACGTACGGGATCAAACTGCTTCCTCAATTGCTGGATTCCTGTGGCCAAATCTGGGTAGAACCGCACCTGCTGGTCCTGGTGTTTAATCTCTCCTTTAGCACGTGCAGTGTTGAAGATCTTCATCCTGTCTCTGTTGCTAAGAAACTTCATAATTAAGGTCCTCGGCGGTCCCTTATCTCTCCGTGGGCCAATACGATGTGCTTTTTCCAGAACCACTGCTGATTGCAACTCCTCGCTGCCCAGCACCTCCGGAATCCACTTTTCCAGAAAGGAACATACGTCCCGACCTTCTGATTCCTCTGGAAGACCCACCAGCCTCAAATTATTCTGTCTCGACCGAGATTCCAAATCCAAAATATTATCTTCCAGAGATTTATTTTTTTTTTTCCAAAGTGCGCACCTTTAATTGAAGACGGGTGACGTCATCTTCAGCACTAGCGAGACGGAGCTCCATCTGCGCCGTTCGTTCTACACAGTCACCCAATTCCTTTCTTATTCCTTCCAACGCTGTCATAATCCCATCAAATCTAGAGGAAAAGTCCGCTCTCATTGAACTCATGGCAGCCATCAGCGCATCTGCGCCATTCCCCGCAGAAATCGCACCGTTGCCAGCCTCCTCCGCCATATATGGAGTTTTGTTTGCTGCGTCACAGACCTGAAAGTCCGTTAATTTGGACTGTTTCGGCGGCTCGCTTTTTCCTTTTCCTGGTTTTCCAGCCTTAGGCTTCGCTGACATATCCTTGCCCAAATGCTGGGATACGTTCTGTCCCAAATGAGAGAGTTATTTGCCGATTTTTTTCTCCAGGAGCAGAGCAGAGCGAGACACGTCCGTCCTACGTGGCAGCCATAACCGGAAGTCGAGTGTGGTTCTTTTAAATATTTTTTGGTTTCACACCATATTTTGATCATGTGCTTTACAATAGGATTTTTAACTTGTTTCTGTAATTTTTTAGCCAAGTCTGAGTATATGAATAAGGGAAGAGGTGAAGGTAAATTGTATGATTCCATTTCAGTCCAGTGAGGAAGATCATTTGATGAAAAATAATATGTCATAGACCTCAGTTGTGCTGACCAGTAATACAACATAAAGTTTGGACATTTCAGACCTCCACGATCAAATGGTAAATATAGTAAGGACAGACGTAATCTAGCCTTCCTATTGTTCCATATAAATTCCACTAACTTTTTTTTAATTCTTGAGAATAGATCTGAAGGTGGTGGTAAAGGAATGTTTTGAAATAAATAAAGTATTTTTGGTAAGATATTACTTTTAAGTATATTAATTCTCCCCATCATCAACATTGGTAGTGACAGCCATCTCTGAAGCAACTCATTAATATCTGTCATTAAGGCTTCATAGTTGACATTGGCGACTGATTCTAGCTTAGGCAAAATTTGAATTCCTAAATATTTAAACTGATTTACAACATTGAATTGGTTTACCTCAGGAGCTATTTGCCCACTTCTTGATTTCTTATATTTTTGTATATTTGTCACAAATGTTTAAGATCATGAAACAAATTTTAATATGAGACAAAGATAACCTGAGTAAATACAAAATGCAGTTTTTTTTTTAAATTAAATAATTTCCTTTTTTAAGGGAGAAAAGCTATCCATACCTAACTGGCCCTGTGTAAAAAAGTAATTGCCCCCTAAAACTGATAACTGGTTGTGCCACCCTCGGTGGCAACAACTGATCATGAGTCTTTTTCCATTGCTGTTGGACTTTTGGCCCACTCTTCTTTGTAGAATTTGTATTTCAGCCACATAGGAGGGCTTGAGGTCATGAACTGACGGCCGGGCATTCTCCTTCAGGATTTTCTGGTAGGGAGCTGAATTCGTGGTTCTGTCAGTTGTGGTTCCTGAAGCAGCAAAGCAGCCCCAGACCATGACACTACCACTACCATGTTTGTTGGTATGATGTTTTTTTAATGAAATGTTGTTTTAATTTTACACCAGATGTAACGGGACGCATGCCTTCCAAAAAGTCCCTCCAGGATTTCCTGATGTTGTGATCGCATCAATTCACGCAAAATCAGCCAATCGGCACAACTATTGTGCAACCTTGCAACTTTGTCCAATCACCACAACTTTTCCGCAATTTTGGCCAATCCTCGTCAACTTCCGTCAGTTTCACCAATCAAATTTGTCTGTAACTGGCACGCAAACACTCAGTCTAACCAATCAAATGCATTGCTGCACCGCATTCACTTCCATGTTTACAGTGAGTATTAATGGAACACATCAAAACAGAGTGTGATTTAAAAACAACACACAGTACCTTCCTCCATCTCCCCCGGCCTGCTGGTGGACATCTCGCCACGTCTCTGTCCTGACCGCGTGTGCGAAGTGCTGGGTTTGTGTTGAAAAACGTCCACCTGCCTAGGGCTGTGCGATATGACAATATACGTATATCATATGACTATATAAAAACGTCTATCGTTTCATAGAATACTCTATCGTTTATATCGTATTTAAAATTCACATACTCCCGTTTAGTCAGTAAAGCTCCTACCTCACCACTACTTGTCAGCGCCCAGTCTCTCCCTTGCAGTGTGCGACTGCACGCAGCGGAACAGGTGTGGTGGATGGCTAGGCTTCAGTCCGGTGGTTGCTAATGCTAACTCCAAACTACCTGTTCAGATAGCTGCTACTCCTTTTTGCAAGGGATGTGGGACTGTTCTCCATCGTGCTGCGTCAGAGAGGACAGTTTGCTAACCACGTTTTAATAGGAGGTAACGTTAACACCATGTCTAATTGTAAAATGCTAAATGACGATGCTAAGTTGTGCTAACCGGAAACCGTAGCAGACCGTTGTTTTTTTTTTTTTTTTGGTTTAAATTACTGCTGAGTTTCTTAGTTTTGTCTGAAAAAAATGTATTAAAGCTGCAAATGTGCATGATAGTGGCACATACACACAAAATAAATAATAAATAAATTAAAACGGGTCGGAGGAGCAAGTTGGCTCTTAATGTCATTTATTTGATTTCTAATCATTTTAATTAGTCAAGTAGTGATAATGAATAAAGTTAAAGTCATCATATGTATTTTATCACATTACCTTTTTTGTCTTTGATTTTCAGATCATGACCAATCTGAAATATTTTTTACTAAGAAGCAAACAGGTTAACTTGGGTCAGAATGGCAGGCTGCAAGTCTACATTTAAATTGTCATTGATTTAAACTAACAGCTAATTTATATCTGTAGATGACTGCCATGGGTAATTTTCTTATTTTCAGAAATTTTTTTTATGTTATGTTTTTTTTTCCTCTATTCTCTGGCTCAGGAAATATTTAGTTTCACATGCACATTACAAAACTATTTTATAACACTGCAAAACTATGAGGGGAAATGGTACATGTAAAAAAAAGTAAAAAAAAAAAAGATTCTTTTAAATGTTATCTAACCTGCAGAATTTACAGTAAATGTATATTGTGATATACAGTGGGGCAAAAAAGTATTTAGTCAGCCACCAACTGTTCAAGTTCTCCCGCTTAAAAGATGAGAGAGGTCTCCAATTTTCATCATAGGTATACCTCAACTATGAGAGACAAAATGAGAAAAAAAAATCCAGAAAATCACATTGAAGGATTTTTAATGAATTAATTGGTAAATCCCTCTGTAAAATAAGTATTTGGTCAATAACAAAAGTTCATCTCAATACTTTGTTATATACCCTTTGTTGGCAATGACAGAGGTCAAACGTTTTCTGTAAGTCTTCACAAGGTTTTCACACACTGTTGCTGGTATTTTGGCCCATTCCTTCATGCAGATCTCCTCTAGAGCAGTGATGTTTTGGGGCTGTCGCTGGGCAACACGGACTTTCAACTCCCTCCAAAGATCTTCTATGCGGTTGAGATCTGGAGACTGGCTAGGCCACTCCAGGACCTTGAAATGCTTCTTACGAAGCCACTCCTTCATTGCCCGGGCGGTGTGTTTGGGATCATTGTCATGCTGAAAGACCCAGCCACGTTTCATCTTCAATGCCCTTGCTGATGGAAGGAGGTTTTCACTCAAAATCTCACGATACATGGCCCCATTCATTCTTTCCTTTACACGGATCAGTCGTCCTCGTCCCTTTGCAGAAAAACAGCCCCAAAGTATGATGTTTCCACCCCTATGCTTCACAGTAGGTATTGTGTTCTTTCTCCTCCAAACACGACAAGTTGAGTTTTCATCAAAAAGTTCTATTTTGGTTTCATCTGACCATATGACATTCTCCCAATCCTCTTCTGGATCATCCAAATGCTCTCTAGCAAACTTCAGACGGGCCTGGACATGTACTGGCTTAAGTAGGTGGGACACGTCTGGCACTGCAGGATTTGAGTCCCTGGCGGCGTAGTGTGTTTCTGATGTAGCCTTTGTTACTTTGGTCCCAGCTCTCTGCAGTTTATTCACTAGGTCCCCCTGTGTGGTTCTGGGATTTTTGCTCACCGTTCTCATGATCATTTTGACCCCACGGGGTGAGATCTTGTGTGGAGCCCCAGATCGAGGGAGATTATCAGTGGTCTTGTATGTCTTCCATTTTCTAATAATTGCTCCCACAGTTGATTTCTTCACACCAAGCTGCTTACCTATTGCAGATTCAGTCTTCCCAGCCTGGTGCAGGTCTATAATTTTATTTCTGGTGTCCTTTGACAGCTCTTTGGTCTTGGCCATAGTGGAGTTTGGAGTCTGACTGTTTGAGGTTGTGGACAGGTGTCTTTTATACTGATAACGAGTTCAAACAGGTGCCATTAATACTGGTAACGAGTGGAGGACAGAGGAGCCTCTCAAAGAAGAAGTTACAGGTCTGTGAGAGCCAGAAATCTTGCTTGTTTGTAGGTGACCAAATACTTATTTTACCGAGGAATTTACCAATTAATTCACTAAAAATCCTTCAGTGTGATTTTCTGGATTTTTTTTTTTTCTCATTTTGTCTCTCATAGTTGAGGTATACCTATGATGAAAATTGGAGACCTCTCTCATCTTTTAAGTGGGAGAACTTGCACAATTGGTGGCTGACTAAATACTTTTTTACCCCACTGTATATCGTTATCATGATATAAGATGACCTATATTGTGATATGAACTTTTTGCCATATCGCACAGCCCTACGCCTGCCCCAAAAACACTCTGTCGTGGGAGCGCACATGAGGAGAGATGGTGTAAAACCACAAACAAAAGGAGCAAATCTATCACTACAGCCAGTGTTTGAACATTTATACATCTTTAGAGGTAAAATCATTACTATATCTTGTCAATGAGCTTTAAAACTGTGACTCTCCAGTCTGGACACGCACCCCCCGACCGTATATGAAAGGTGTGTGTGTGTGTGTGTGTGTGTGTGTGTGTGTGTGTGTGTGTGTGTGTGTGTGTGTGTGTGTGTGAAGACATGTGACAGACAGGTAGGAGTTAGGCAAGGAAAGAGAGAGAATGTTGTCTGTAATTTTTTTTTTTTTTTCAGAAAAACACAGACGGCATTGGACAATACAGGGCAACAGAATTATTTTTTTATTTTTTCCTCTCTGCTCGGTACCAAGTGGTTGGGGACTGTAGGGAGTTTTCAAATTAAGGTGCTGCTAATTATTTCCAAATTTCTACTCTTTAACATGCATTCAATACAATTTAGCTGCTGTAATGGATATTGTGTTAAAGTCTGTATTTGCTGTTGCACAAAAGAATGTTTCTATATAGCAGAAGTTTCTGCTTAATTTACAAATCACTGTAATAGGACATGTTTGACAATCCTGTGCTTTTCTTGTGTTGTTATATAGAATGTCACTGCAGTAAACTGGAAAAAAAAACATCTGCTTTAAATTTGTATTTCTTCCCACAACTTTTAATGCAAAATAACCTCTCAAAACATCACAGCTTTTTAAAAAAGCTCCTGTGAGTTCAGGCTTTTTGGGCCGCAACAATCATAAAAACATGCCGCGGAATCCTGGAGGGACTGCTGCAAAAGTTCAGCTTTTGTCTTGTCCGTCAACAGAATATTTTCTCAAACGTGTTGGGGATCATCAGGATTTTTTTTTTTTTTTTTGGGGGGGGGGGGGGAATGTGAGATGAGCCTTTATGTTCTTCTTGTTGAATCATGGACCAGTGTCCAAACTGAGGCAAGTGAGGCCTGCATTTATTTAGATTTTCTTCTGGGTTTTTTCTTTCTCATCTGTTCTTGAATTTCTTCAGATTGCAGCATGATGTGTTGCTTTTTGAGATCTTTTGGCTTACTTCACTTTGTCAGACAGATTCTATCTAAGTGATTTTTTTGATTCATCAAGTCTGGCAGTAGTCAGGCTTGGGTGGGGCTAGTGAAATTGAACTCAGATTTCCAAAAAAGTGTGGTTAATCACAGTTAATTCATACGGGAGTGGTGGCTCAGTTGGTAGAGCATCTGCCCCACACCTGGGAGGCATGGGTTCAAATCCCGGCTGGGTCATGCCGAAGACCATATAAAAGCGGAACTTCTGCCATCCAGCTTGGTGCTCAGCAATTATGGAATGGAGGAGGGAAATCTGTGGCGGCGCCTTGCATGACAGCGGCCCTTCTGATTCTACACATGGGGTGTGTGTGATTGACACTGTAGATAGGATAAAGCACAATTTCGTTCTACTGTACATGATTGGTTGTATGGTTGAATGACAATAAAGGGTGATTTAATTTAATGTAATGGCAAGGGTGGGATTACTTTTTCACATAGGGCCATGTAGGTTTGGATTGTTTTTTTCCCTGAGTACATGAAATCATCATTTAAAAGCTGCATTTTGTATTTACTCGGGTTATCTTTGTCTAATATTAAAATAAGTTTGATCTGAAACATTTAAGTGGGACAAACAGTGCCGTGCGATATGACGATATATATTGGTAACGTGATAAAAAACATCCATTGTTTCATATAAAACTATATCATTTATCGGATTTAAAAGACAAAAAATTTGTCACCACCCCACCTCTCCCCCGCAGTGCGCCAGGTGTGTACAATAGTGGGTTCTGGTGGTTAGCACAGCAGCTAACTGCAGTCTAATGTTTTGGTCAGATTGCCGCTATTTCTGTTTGCCAGGGATGTGGGACTTTTTCCCACTGTGCTACGTCAGAGAGGATAGTCCTCTAACCTCATTTTAATTGGAGGTTAGTAATGTTAACACCATCTCTCTCTAATTATAAAATAGCAAATGCTAAATGACGATGCTAACTTGTTGCTTATAGGAAACATTATAGTGTGTCAGGCCATCATTTCTTTGGATTAAATTACTGCCGAGTATTTTAATTTTGTTTGAAAAAATATTACTAAAGCTACAAAAGTGCGTGATAGCGACTGCATACACACTAAATAAATTAAAACGTGTCGGAGGAACAAGCTGGCTCTTAATGTAACTTAATTTCTAATAATTACATTTAAAAAAACATTAATTAGTCAAGTAGCAATAATGTATAAAGTTGAAGTCATCTCAAATGCACATTAATTAAAAAAAAACTATTTTTTAACACTGCAAAACTAAGAGGGGAAAAGGTGCATAAAATTAATGACAGATGAATTTGTACAATTGATTTTTTTTTTCCACTGTTTAAAATGTAGAAAAATGGATGGCCCTTTTTATTGGTTATGATATATAAACTATAGAATTTACAGCAAATGTATATCGTGATATATATCGTTATTGTTAGTGATATGAAATTTTAGTCATCGCACAGCCCTAGTGACAAATATGCAAAATCGTAAATCAGGAAGGGGGCAAATACTGTTTCACAGCACTGTAGTTTTCCATTATTCTGACCTTAGTTTTAAGAGTGAAAACCTATAGACTTTATATTTAGTAGTCATTTTATACTTTGTACTTATTCTAACTTTATTTATATGGTATCTTATTTTACTTAATTATTTTTATCATTTCAGTTAGTGACACCACTGTAATGAACATTATGTAAATATTTAATTCCTACTCACTTATACACAGGTGGATTTCATCATTTTCACGTGGGCTGTTGAAGCAGTTTTGTAGGACATAGGAGTGTTTGTTGAATCTGCATTGGCTCATTTGTACTAATGCAGCTTACTAACAAAGCATGAGGGATTTACTCATACTAATACTGCCATGTTCTTGAATAAGGCCCACTGTTTATCCCATTCAAAACCCTTCATTATTAGTTGCATCTTTTCAGTCTTGTTGCTCTTTTTCACTAATAATAATTATTGCCTTTTATATAATATATATGTATATTTTTTTTTTGTCTGTGTTTCATGTTATAACTGGCTGGAATCCCAAAATAAGAACACATAATTCTCTTGAACTGCATTTAAATGTTTGTTATTAGAACACTAACGGTGTTATCAGTGTGGGAATAAGCTGTGGTCCCGTCGGGGTCTGAGCTGTGCACTGACATTGATTTACCCGTCAGCACTCTGGTTAACGTCTCAGATATACACCGACTGACAGACGGGCAGCTGTAGGTTTACCTTCATGTAAACAAGCACAGAGCTCTGGGATCGG
Organism: Pholidichthys leucotaenia; assembly: GCA_020510985.1. Lineage (NCBI taxonomy): Eukaryota > Metazoa > Chordata > Actinopteri > Cichliformes > Pholidichthyidae > Pholidichthys > Pholidichthys leucotaenia. The sequence continues at coordinate 299,425,262 of CM035840.1, forward strand.
TTTACACCTGTCCACCTGAACTCAGGTGACCCGGGCCCCATGAAAGACCAGCTCCTCACAGGAATTATTCTGTGATTTCAAATTATTTTAACATGTATAAAGAAAAACAGAGTGTCCTTAAATTCTTTAATTTGTTCATCTTAAATTACGGCCTTAATTATCCTTAAAATCTGCCTTTCAGACATCTTAAAAATAGGACAAATGATATAAAACTAGTGGTCAGAATTGCGAGGGACGTCATGATACGATACCTATCTTGATACTTGGTCACGATGCAATACTATCATGATACTATGGTTCCTTAAGTAATGCGATGCTGTATAACCCCCCCACGTCTGCATCACTATAGATGCTGCTCCGATGCATCTCTCAGTGAATCAGACTCTGAGATACTTGAACTGCTCCACTTGGGGCAGGACCTTGTCCACAACCTGGAGGGGACCTGGTAGCTAAATAGATAAATTTATGTTTGCAGCATTTATTAATGATTCTTTATAAAATTTCACAATGCTAGTATTTCTGAATCGATACCAGTATCTCCACAAATTATCGTGATGTTATGATGCATCGACACCCCCCCCCCACACACACACACACACGCACACCTATATAAAACCAGTAGCGGTGTTGTTTTCTTGTGTCTGAGGTGATATGCTCATTTTCAATTTTGTGAGTTTATTTTTGTATTTTGACGTCACAGAAAATGAAATGAGCAGAAGAAATGTTAACCACTTGCCATAAATTTACAAACTTTTCTCATAAATTTGGATTGAATTATTTTCCTTGTAAATGTGACTTATCTGCTGTAAATTTGCTGCTTTCCCCCCCTCAGCTGTGCCTTTTTCTCATAAATTTGTGACTTTTTTCCTCATAAATTTCCATTTTTTTTTCCTTATAAATTTGAAATTTGTGACTTTTTTTCCTTTTGAAAAATTAAATTGTGAGTTTTGGTTGTGGGTGTGTGATCTAGTTTTGGGTATTTTACTTGAATAATATGCTACTCTAGTGGCAATATTAACCTTGGAAGCTCAAGTTTTATATGAGCTGGATTGATGACTCTAAATTTGCTGTAATTTCAATAAATACATGGACAACTGTGATCTGGGGCCTCATGTATAAAGGATTGTTCAGCTTTCATACTGAAAGATGGCGTACTCACAAAATTTGAAAGGTACATGTGCACAAAAATTTTCAATTTATAAAACTGTGTGCATGCCTGATTCTGCACTCCTTTTGTTTATATATCCCACCTCACGTGAAAACCAGAGCACGTGCACGATCTCTTTACTCCGCTTCGATTCTTTCCACTAATGACTATGTAAATGAAGAAAAACGCTCCTTCTGTCAAACTGTGATTGTCAATCCTGCGGGAAAGCGCAACATAAAAAATAACTTCACGTAGTGTGACGCTGAAGTGTTGATAATGGAGGTGGAGGTCAGAAAAAAATATTTTATTATGTTCTGACCGTCCAGAATCAGCAATAAACCCAAGTTTACTGAGTGGACTGGTGTTACAATGGCAGTTAATGCAGCCGACTCTGACTGAAATAAAATAAAAGGGTCTGCCATTAAAGTTAAAGTCAATAGACGGATCACTACTTAATGACAGTGTTGCTGGGGGGTTGTGCTGACACACGGTAAAAAAATGCTGCGAAAGAAAGCCTTCAGTAATCCGCATAGACATGATGTTACTGAGTAAAGTAAATAAATAAAGTAAATAAACACCACTGAATATCACTCCAATCTTACAGCTGAATTATACAAGTTACAAACCAGATCTGTCAGAATCCAAATTATGCACAACAGCCAGGAGGAACACGTGGAGCTGTGCAGTATAAAGGCCTTTTATCTCCAAATTATAACCTCTAAGGTACAGCACATGTTGCACTGGGGATCCTCCTGTTGTCTTGGGTCAAAATGACTCGAAGACAACAGGTGTTGTGACTAACTTCCTGAGGTCTGAGGAGGCCGAAATGTTAGGGGGAATCCGTTAAGAGTCCCTGGAAATCTGGGTAAATTGCAGCCCAGAACTCCCCATGGTCCTTGTTTTATTCAACATTAATCCAGAGGATCTCTCCTTTTTCTTTGGGTCAAAATGACACATTTATAGAAACAGGATCCAGTTAACAGCGATGCTGGCTGGACCATGAGTGTGGCAGGTCAATTCATAGGGGTTTCGCTGCGCTCAATGAGCCGAATTATAGAGACTTAATAATAATGGTGTTTTTTCACAGACTAATTCATGGAAAAGCATTTTAACTGAAGTGGAAACGTTATTTTAAAATTCTGTGAGTTTCAGCTGCTTTGTAATTTAACAACCCACCTGATAGAGCCAAACCGAATTTTGTGGAGAGCCCACAACTTCTCACGGCAGGTGGAAATGTTGTGACTCGGCCCGCAGGTTCTCACATCATGGTTGTTTTTATACATCCCACTGTGTGCGTGAAAATTGGCGTACGCTCTGTTTTTGTGCGTGCGCACCGTTTACACGAGGCCCCTGGTCACAAACCTTTTTTCATTTGGCAAATGCATGGTTTTAAATTTGATCAAATGTCCTTAAAAAGTCTTAACTTAAGCATCCTTACAGCTGCAGAAACTGTTACAAAAACAACCATAAATAACTGCTTGTGGACCCAAAAAGCTCATTTCAGTTTTTCTTCGGGACCAAAGTCCAGTCAGACATCTGCTTCTTTTACATCACTCTGCATATGTGCAAACACAGATTCAGCAGACATAAAAAAAAAAACTTTATTCAAATTTCTGTTTATTTGAGCTGAGTCTATTTGTAAAGGGAGTGTATATACAGTCATAGGTGCGCCAGGACACATCATCAGTGATGTTTCCTGAGGTCATTGGGTGTTTGAGGTCTCACATCAGATATCCTCGCTCAGACGACCCAGCCAGGGTTGATCAGACCCTGACTTGTGTCCCAGCAGCATTGGCCCATGATTTGGACCTTTTAATCCATGACCATCGAGAGGCTCTTCCTGCAGCCTCAGTGGCAGATTTGATGGCTTTACTCTTTGCTGCTCCTTTGATACCAAGGAGGGTGTAGGTGTTACACCGGGCGCTTGCATCAACTTCTGCAGCCGCTCCTCCCACACTGTTCTGCCAGTTCTTGGTATTTGAGCCATTTATATTCATTGGCTTCTTCCCAGGGAACTGCAAGCTCCACTAGTAGGACCTTCCTGGGAGAGACAGATGCAGGTTCCACATCTGTCCTAAGAAATGTTGGTGTCCAGTAGTTGGGGAGCTTAAGCTGTTTGCCCAAGTCAGTTTGCAGATCCCAGTCTGAAGCTGAAGAGAGCAGGCTTGGCTGATGGTGTTGGCAGTGGTTGGGGCCTCTCTCCAGCCCTTACAAAGGAAATTTTCCTTTGACTACCAGCCGGCTTGTTGTTGGCCACTGCACTGGAGATGGTCTCCACCACAGCACCTGGCTGTGGCGCAAGGGATAGTGGACCACTTGAAGGGCTGTTGATAGCTGCTGAGGATGTGTTCAGGGCTGCCGTTTCCTGGGCAAAGAGAACATATTGGAAGCTTACACTTACCCCAGGAATGGAGGTTTACTGGACTGGGTAGTGCATTATATACAGCTCAGTGTGCTGAGTTTCTGTGTGCTGGATATCATTCTAAGTGAACATTTGGTAATACAATTCACACAAAATTCTAATCAGTTTTAAAAATGGTTGCAGGTAAACCCCAGGGCAGCTAAAAATAACCCCCCCCACCTAACAGTTTGTCAGCTTGCATGCAGCTAAACATCATAGATATTCTCTTTAACATGAGTTTGTGTGTAGATTAGCATGAGGTCGGCAAATGTAATTACACACCAGACAGCATACAGCGGGGAAAATAAGTATTGAACACATCAACATTTTTCTCATTAAACATATTTCTGATGGAGCATTGACCTGCGATTTAAGCCAGATATCAGTAACAACCCAAGTAATCTATACATACAAAGAAATTAAGACAACTGTGTTCACAAAACAAGTTATATTTAATAAAGTGGAATGACACAGGGAAAATAAATATTGAACATATGAAGAAAAAGAGGTCCAAAAAGGCATGGAAAGCCAAGAAACCAGCTGAAATCCATCAGAATTTAGGAAGCCATCCCATCCTCCATCAGTGAAAATTAATTTCAGCTGGTTAAGTCCTGATTGATGGCCTTTAAAAAAGGTCTGTGAATATCAGATTGTCACACCACAAAGAGCTCATAATGGGTAGAAGCAAAGAGCTCTCTAGACCTTTGCAACCTTATTGTTGCAAAACATAATGATGGCATTGGTTACAGGTGCATTTCTAAACTGCTGAATGTTCAGTGTGAGCACTGTTGGAGCTATCATTTGAAAGTGGAAAGAACATCCTCTTGCCATCAACCGGCCACAACCAGGAGCTCCTCGCAAGATTTCTGACAGAGGAGTCAAAAGAATTATCAGAAGAGTTATCGAAGAGCCAAAGACCCCTCGTGGAGAGCTCCAGAAAGACCTGGAGTTGTCAAAATTTATGGAAAAAGTTACAATTTTATGAGGAAAATAATTCAAAAGTTTGCAAGAAAAGAGTCACATAAGATCTGCTGGAAAAAAACACAAATTATCAGAAAAAGTGGCAATTATTTTACAAAACTGGCACATTTATGTGACAAGGGGGTGGGGGGGGTAACAAATTTACCCCCAAAAAACCCTCTTTTGTCAGAACAAAGTCTATGAAAAAAGTTGAATTATATTGTGAAAAAGACAAAAATTTACATGAAAAAGTCTTCAATTTTACTTGACAAGGGTGCCAAATTTATCACAAAAGCAGAACACATTCATTCCAGAAATAAAACAAATTTTGCAAAAAACATTACAGTTTAATGAGGAAAGCACCCACACAAACATGCAAGAAAAAATGCAACTTTTTTGAAAAATTCAAAAATGTATCGGAAATCATTATTTTGTGAGGAAAAAAATGTGACAAATTTGCAATCCAAAAAGTTGCACATTTATGAGAAAAAACCTCTTGTGATGTTGTCAGGCCAGACTTTAGTTGTAACGCTGCTGTTTTACCACTGTTTTCAGGCTGTGGTATTTTTGTGGCTCCATGCAGATGTTTTAAGACAAAAATCACTTAAAGTGGCTCTTTGTGTTGTACAAGTTGCCGACCCCTGTCCTAGGCAATTACCCCAATGCAGTGCCGGACTGTGTATTTCACAACTACAGTATCTCACAAAAGTGAGTACACCCCTCACAGTTTTGTAAATATTTTATTATATCTTTTCATGGGACAACACTGAAGATATGACACTTTGATACATTGTAAAGTAGTCGGTGTACAGCTTGTATAACACTGTAAATTTGCTGTCCCCTCAAAATAACTCAATGCACAGCCATTAATGTCTAAACCGCTGGCAACAAAAGTGAGTACACCCCTAGAGAAAATGTCCAAATTGTGCCCAAAGTGTCAATATTTTGTGTGGCCACCATTATTTTCCAGCACTGCCTTAACTCTCTTGGGCATGGAGTTCACTAGAGCTTCACAGGTTGCCATGGGAATCCTCTTCCACTCCTCTGTGACGACATCATGGTGTTAGAGAACTTGCGCTCCTCCACCTTCTGTTTGAGGATGCCCCACAGATGCTCAATAGGGTTTAGGTCTGGAGACATGCTTGGCCACTCCATCACCTTTACCCTTAGTTTCTTTAGCAAGGCAGTGGTCATCTTGGAGGTGTGTTTGGGGTCGTTATCATGTTGGAATACTGCCCTGCGGCCCAGTTTCCAAAAGGAGGGGCTCATGCTCTACTTCAGTATGTCACAGTGCATGTTAGCATTCATGGTTCCCTCATTGGACTGTAGCTCCCCAGTGCTGGCAGCAACTCATGCAGCCCCAAACCATGACACTCCCATCACCATGCTTGACTGTAGGCAAGACACACTTGTCTTTGTACTCCTCACCTGGTTGCCGCCACACACGCTTGATACCATTTGAATCAAATAAGTTTATCTTGGTCTCATCAGATCACAGGACATGGTTGCAGTAATCCATGTCCTTAGTCTGCTTGTCTTCAGCAAACTGTTTGCAGTCTTTCTTGTGCATCATCTTTAAAAGTGGTTTTCCTTCTGGATGACAGCCATGTAGACCACTTTGGATGCAGTGTGTGGCGTATGGTTTGAGCACTGATGGGCTGACACCCGCCCCCCCCCCCAACCCTTCAACCTCTGCAGCAATGCTGGCAGCACTCATACCATCTATTTTCAAAAGACAACCTCTGGATATGACGCTGAGCACGTGCACTCAGCTTCTTTGGTCGACCATCGGTGAGGCCTGTTCTGAGTGGAACTGTCCTGTTAAACCACTGTATGGTCTTGGCCACCGTGCTGCAGCTCAGTTTCAGGGTGTTGGCAGTCTTCTTATAGCCTAGGACATCTTTATGTAGAGCAACAATTCTGTTTTTCAGATCCTCAGAGAGGTTCTTTGCCATGAGGTGCCATGTTGAACTTCCAGTGACCAGTATGAGAGAGTGTGAGAGCGATGACACCAAATTTAAACAGCTGAGACCTTGTAACACTAACGAGTCACATGACACCGGGGAGGGAAAATGGCTAATTGGGCACAATTTGGACATTTTCACTCGGGGTTGTACTCACCTTTTGTTGCCAGCGGTTTAGACATTAATGGCTGCGTGGTGAGTTCTTTTGAGGGGACAGCAAATTTACAGTGTTATACAAGCTGTACACTGACTACTTACCATTGTTTCAAAATGTCATATCTTCAAGTGTTGTCCCATGAAAAGATATATAAAACTTTTTTTTTACAAAAATGTGAGGGGTGTACTCACTTTTGTAAGATACTGTAGGCCTTCAGTGGTCAACCCACCCCAATTTAAGTGCCATTCATACCAAGCACCATAAAAAATAGCCTATAAACCCATCCACACAAAGCATGTTAAAGAAACTAACTATAAGATTATAATTTTAAAAATCTTTACCTTTTCGTTTGTGGAGCTCCATTTCCTGTTCACTTGTTCATTGAGTGCAGATCCAACTCTTGTTTCTCCAAAGGTTTAAAAGTACTGTTGCTTGTAAGTGTTCCGGCTGGTGGCTGTACTTTGGTGTCTCGCTGCTGCCTTGGTTAAGACCCTGTCACACCTAGACGATTTAGGCAGCGTTTGCAAAACGTATGGAAAAAGTTTTGGAGGAATACGCTGGGAGTATGTGAAAATCAGTTATGGCTAAGTTTTGTCTAAGGCCACGCTGAAGAACCCTGAAGCATGCTGGTATACGGCGTTGTTCATTGAGCTCCTCTGAAAATTTTTTTCTCCTCTGAAAAGTTTTTTGTTTTTCACTTTATTGAAAATAAAACTTTTTTTATCGGCATCAGTTCACGTGCCTTTGAGCCAGATTGTGACAGCTGTCATCTGATGTTCCTGACGTGTCACACAAGCTGCTTTAGGTGTGACTGACCTGACAGATTTGACAGCTCTGCCAGGTCGGTCTCGCCCCCCCACCATGGTCTCTGGAGGGGGAGAGTTATCTGGGTTGAACAGAGGATGATCTCCCCACACCTAGGAGTCATGGATCAGGAGGCAACGGCAGTTTGGCATGACTGTGCTATGCAGAAGTTGGACTATTGTTACGCATAAGTTGTGAATGTCGGCAACACGCCAAGCGTTAGTTGGTTTAAGTTATGGAAATAATAAATAACAAATAATAAATTTGCGTGTTTTCAATTCTATATATGTGGGTGTGAGTTAATGACCATGGGAAAAATGTGGATCCAGGTGAGACCAGCCGAGAACCCCTGGCGTACACAACAGAACCTTGAAGCATACAACCAACCCCTCGGTCAATGCTGCATCTTTGTGTAGCGTATCTATGCTTCCTTCAGTCAATTAGGACAGATGAATTAGTTTAATTTTCATGATGAGAAGTATTGAACGGCTCTACATTGCTTTGATTTTCTGCTAGCCTGCATTAGTAGGTTTGTTTATAACCAGGTATTTGAGAGATATGAATTAAAGGTTAGATAAACAAAGGTCCCATGGCTGCACACCTTCATACTGGATTTAATAAAGCTTTTATTTAGCGTCCACATACATAACCCAGGATTTCCACTGATTCTGGATGCAGTCCATTGTGGATGCAGTGTGGACGGAGCCTTGTGTCTATCCCTACCAGCTCCGTTTGTGTTTTGAAGCTGCATGGATAAGACCAAGCTTCAAATTACAAGATCATGTGAGAATTATATAAAATAATGCGAGAGCTCAAGGAAGGCTCAAGAGAGCCCGAGAAGGACAGATTGCGATCATGTGATAACAACAAAGAAGTGTGATGTACTGGCTCACCACCTGGATTTTTGTGCTCTAACAATGTGTAAGTAACCCGTTAATTTTAATTCTGTGAAGTATTTAGGTAGATAGATATACTTTAATGATGTCATAGTAGATACCAGGGCATTTCTTTGCGGACTGGATTCGGTATCTGTCAAAAATGGACTTGTTGCGTATTTTTATGCCTCGGTGAACAGAGGTATACAGTCATCACCCAATGCGTCTGTGGTTGTATCTGTCCGTCTGCCTGTCTGTTTCAGCTTGTCTAGTCAAAATTAAGTGCAGCTAAAAGCTTGTGTCATTGTATCACATATTTTCTCGATTTTTAATTTGCCAGAATTTCCAGATAAGGCTTTGTTTTCAAAATAAACACGAATTTAACTCCCCGTTACATCAATGGAGCTGGGGAAAAAAGTTACTGTAATAACTATGCCGGGTCATTACAGGCGACAGTGTGAGTTTTTTAACAGCACAGAGATGACTTTCTGTCACAGTCCTTAGAGCTTGGTGATATACCAAATATATTTGTTGTATCCGTACATTTGGCTGCCCGCGATACATAAATCACTATCTCGCGGATACTCGAATTTTTATCACGTTAAAATGTACTGCTGCTGCTGCTGTGAGACAGGTTTGTCTACAGCTTGGCCGCTGACATCTGAAAGGGGAAGCTGTCTAGCTTACCGTGGCTACCCCGCCCCCCTGCATGGTCAGAGAAATCTAAACGGCGGGGGGGTGGGGGTGGGGGGGGGGCACAATAAACTTTTCAAGTCTGAGCTCTGTTTGCTAAGTGAACAAACTTGGCAAACAAACTTTCAAAATAAGAGCTCCTGTCGGTCTTGCAACCCTTCAAAATAAGAGCGAGTGGCTCGCCAAATAACAACTGATGGAATGTAGACACATTAAAAAAAAAAAAAAGCGATATAATTATACTTCTGTCACAGACCGCCAAGTATTAACGATGCATGGTAAAATGAACCATTTCTGCCCATGTGGATACACTTGATTACTTGATAATGTAACCGATAACCTCCATAACCGTGTGGTACGCAGGAGCCACTGCCAGGGACAGACTAAGGCTGCAGCGCGTCGTGCGCACTGCTGAGAAGGTGATCGGCTGCAAGCTCCCATCTCTCCAGGATCTGTACATCTCCAGGACCCGGAGGCGTGCTGGCCGGATCATAGCCGATCCCTCACACCCTGGTCACGTACTGTTTGCCCCCCTCCCCTCTGGTAGAAGACTTCGGTCCATCCAGACTAAAACCTCCCGTCACATGAACAGCTTCTTCCCCTCTGCCATTAGACTGCTGAACACTAAGTGACTTATTGACTCTCGTGCACCATGTACAGCAGCTCAACCAGACTCATGTCAATCATCACTGTTTTCTTCCTGCATTACCGACTGCACTATATAGTTCTCCACAGTATCTGCTGCTGGCTAATATATATTTTAACTGTTGACCAGTATCACTTAATCTTATCCTACACTTTATTACATGTATAGTTTATTTCTCTTATCATGTTTAATGTTGCCAGCATTGTACCCGAGACAAATTCCTAGTTTGTGTACTACATGAACAATGGCAATAAACCTGATTCTGATTCTGATTCTGATGTAAGTTCTGGTTAAGGCAAAGGGAAAAAAGGCACTTTGCTCAGTTACATATTGTTTGTGAAGAATTTTCTCTTGACATAAGTTTTCATTTTATTATTCAGCTTTTTCCTAAGTGACATGAATTATATACATGTACATAATTTCTAATAAAAATAGAAGTGGCAGTGTGGCGACTTTTTTACAGTCCCCCCATGCTACCATGTCACAAGCGCAGAGGCATCATCACCTTGGTGCTTTTTCATTAGCAATCAGAGTCCGCCGAGCGAGATTTGTTCCACAATAGTTCAGACCAGGTGGGGAGTAGCACATTGACTAGAATGGGAACTATTTTTGCTGAAGAGGACCGGATTGTAGCCGTAACGGACCGCATCCAGAGTTAGTGGAAATCTGGGTAAAGGGACAGTTACGGTGAACACATACAGTATGTTTGGTAACCCTACCTGCCACCATGTCTGCTAAATTTAAACTAAAATCTGCTTGTAGGCAAACATCAGAGGAGATGACACAGGTGTGTTCTGGAGACTTCTATTCAGACCTGAGCCTGTTGTGTTTGAACACCACAGCAGCTATTATAAACCCAAACAGCAGATATATGCTTTAATGCACACCCGGTCTGCTCAAGTTTCCAGTTTTACACCTCCCGAATTTTTCAGTATAGATGAGAGGTAACTGCATGCGTGACTAAATGGAACCATGATAAACTGTATACAAACATACTGATATTTGGTGTTGGTTAACTGCATGAAGATCAGTGATTTAAAACTAATTTTCTTCTGTTGCTGTTTGTGACTTTGACTTACACATGTCTTCTCTCTTGTGTCCTTTCCCTCTCCTGTCCTCTATTTTAGTTCTTTCTCACTTTTTCTCTTGCCGCCTTCCTCACCCCCTCTTTCTGCATGTCAGGCCTTTTCTGACCAATGGCTGTGCTCCTGGAGACGTCGAGGCCTGCCTCCTGCTGAGCTTTGCACTGGTAATGTGGGCTTCTCGCTTCTTTTATCTCTTCTTCTGCTCTTTTCTCTTGTCCTGCATTGTGAGGTGCAGTCAGAGCAGCTCCAGGTGAGACTGTGTCCTTAAAGTCTTAAAAAGCCTCAAATTAATTTATTCAGAATTAAAGCCTTAATCACCCTGAAATATGACATTAAATCTCTTCCTTTAAATCTGCATGTCAAAGGCCTTAAAAACACCACAAACATGATAAACATCATAGCTGTGTTTTCTTGGACTGACGAAGTGGAACTGTCATAAATTTTGTGAACTTGTAGTTTCTGTTTTTGAGTTTTAACATAAAGTAAAATGAACAGAACAAACTGTGATCATTTACCATAAATTTGTGATTTTCGTGAGTTTGCAACTTTTTTTTCTTAAATTTGGGGACATTTTTTCATGTTGTCAGTTTTGGTAGTGGTAGAAGAGAATAGGTCCATCTATCTGTAAGTGCATGAAATCTCTGTCGGTGTGTGTGTCTCTGTTCCACGCATATCTCTTGAACCGGTCGTCAGACTGGCCTCAGGTTTAAAAAGTGTTTTGCTGAGGCTATGAGGGTGTGCATCCCCGAGTATGGAGTCGCTGAGTCAAAATATGCAATTTTTATCAATAAAAGTTTAGCCACCGCTCTGTCTCTTCATGCCCTTCAATGTGTGCGGGGTGTTGGATTGACTCCGTGCTGATTGGATAATATGCAGCATCACGACCAGTCAATCACCACAGTGTTTCGCAAACGAAAAAAGGAAGTGAAAAGCGACAAATCTGACAAGAAAGAGAAAATAGTGAAGATGTAATGCTTAAAAAAATTACAATGTTATGTTGCCATGATTGCGTACGTCTAAAGGATAATTTGGGGAATGCCAGCGGGGACCCAAGGTCTGCCAGCAGCGGGTGGAACACGGTCCTTGGCATTGAAGCAAGGCCAGCCCGCCCGGTCAGCAGTAGAGGGGAGTCCCTTTGCAGGACCATGACTCGCCGTCGCCGATGGCGCTCCTCTTGGTATGCTCGCATGGCTGTCTAAAACTTAAAAGTTAATAATTGTGGAGCAGAATGCCCAGATCAACTGCATATCATATGCGGCCACGTGGACAATTTGACAAACCGACGACCGTCACCAAACTGGACACAAAAACGCTCACATAACGAAATAATTTTTATTTAAATATTTACTGACAAATGGGGAACACTGATGCAGCAGTTGCAACCAAACAGGTCATTCTGCTGTGTATAATATCAGTGTTTTGTACTTAAAATATTCCTAAAGTATAAAAGGATGCACTAGAATGGGTCTCAAATATTTGTAAACGTACCCGGTCAGTGGTAGACAGCAGTCCCGACTACTGCTTCATTGTGGAGCGGAATGGCCAGATCAACTGCATATCATATGCGGATACATACAGTATGCAACAACAAGATGCAAAAATGCCCAAATAACGAAATAAATTATTTTTATTTAAATATTTACAGACAAAAGGGCAACACTGATGCAACAGTTGCAGCCAAACAGGTCATTCTGCTGTGTATAAAAAAACATGCAAGTTCAGTTAATTGGAGACTCTAAAGTGGCCCTAGGTGTGAATGTGTGTGTGAATTGTGAAAGGCTTGGCGCCGTACCGTGGCTGCCTCATCCATCCAGGTGGATGCCCTGAATTTCCCTCTGGGGCTCTCAATAAGATATACAAAATACAAAAAAAAAAAAAAAAAAAGTTCGGTATTTTGTACTTGCAATATTGCTAAAATATAAAAGGATGCACGACAGTGGGTCTAAAATATTTGTAAACGTGTCTCGTTATAGTTTATTGGCGATAGACTGTAAACTCCACATATAAACTAAATTATAATGGTGACTGAACAACTCCTATTCCCCAAAGTGCAAGATACACTATTATGAATATAACTCATAAAAGATCACACAAATAAGTGATCTGACAAAAAAAAATAAACAAGCGGTTCTTAAACAGTGGCTAATATTGGATGTCCTATTCATTTTCAATTATTCTGTAATTAATATTCACACAAATAAATCTCAGTTTAGTCCCTTTCATATTTGTCAGTCTAATATGTGTGACTGCCTACATATAGGCTACACCTTTGTATTCCACTTTCAAACACAGCCTACATTTGTGCCTGTTAAGCCTGATTGGGAAACCTGTTTCAAACAGTTTTTCCACCTGAACGTGGGGGGCCCCCCCCCCCCAAAAAAAAATACAAATAAAAAAAATTGGGACTTTTCCCCCTGGTAAATCTGGGACTATTCCCCTCATAAACTTTTGACTTTTTCCACATACATATGAGACTTTTTCCAAGTCAAATTTTACTTTTAATATAAATTTGGAACTTTTTACTTTATAAATTTGTGATTTTTTTTTTTGTAACTTGAGGACTTTGTCTCGTCAAAAACACTACTTTTTCCTGATAAATTTGGGACTTTTTCTGACTTTCATATAAATTTTGGACTTTTTAATGTAAAATGTGAACTTTTTCCAGTATAAATGTGGATCTTTTTTCCCTCAAACTTCTGACTTTTTCATGTAAATCTGAACCTTTTTGTTTACTTCTGTGTTTACTTCTTCTGTATAAATTTAGATCTTTTTCCCTCTTTAATTTGACTTTTTCCTGGTAAATTTGGGACTTGTTTCCTCATAAACTTTTGACGTTTTCATATAAATTTGAACTTTTTTATGTAAAATAGGAACTTTTTCTTTAATATAAATTCGAATTATTTTTTTCTCTTTAATTTTACTTTTGTCTGGTAAATCTGGGAATTTTTGCCTCAACTTTCATGTAAATTTGAACTTTTTTATTTAATATAAATTTGGATCTTTTTTGCCACAAAAATTTGGGACGTTTTTCACCTAAAATTAGACTTTTTTTTTTTTTTATTAAATTGGGATGTTTTTAATTTGTCTTTTTTAACATAAATGTGGGACTTTTTTCCTGAAAATTTGGGACTTTTTCATGTAAAATTTGAACTTATATATGTATATACACTACCGTTCAAAAGTTTGGGGTCACCTCAGACAATTTTGTGTTTTCCATGAAAAGTCACACGTATTTACCACCATGAGTTGTAAAATGAATAGAAAATATAGTCAAGACATTGACAAGGTTAGAAATAATGATTTGTATTTGAAATAATAATTTTTTCCTTCAGACTTTGCTTTTGTCAAAGAATCCTCCATTTGCAGCAATTACAGCATTGCAGACCTAACATGATTGCTCAAGGGTTTTCTAATTATCCATTAGCCTTCTGACACAATGAGCAAACACATTGTACCATTAGAACACTGGAGTGATAGTTGCTGGAAATGGGCCTCTATACACCTATGTCAGTGCTTCTCAATTATTTTTTGTTATGCCCCCCCAGGAAGAAGAAAACATTTCGCGCCCCCCCCCACTCTCCGCCGCAACTATAAATAGTATCATTTGTCTATAAAATTGTTACAAGTACACTTCTGCATAACACTGTATCCTTAACATTAAAGAAAACGAAAAAGAAAAAAGAGAGAAATACAGATCAACTTACAACAAAGAATAACTTTATTAACATTGTTTTTTAGTCTGTAACAGAAAAGATTTAAAGTGCATCAATTTGCCTGAAATTAAAAAAAATTAAAAAAAAATCCTTATTTAAACTATAAACATTTATAATATAAACATTGTCACTGGACAGAGGGATAGTTTTTATTTTTGCAGCACTTGCATCATCCAGCATGACAGAAACCATGTCTAATGCTGCAGGCAGTATCAGCTCCTCTGCTATGATGTGGGGGTTTTTGCACTGAGCTATTTGGTACTCCACCTTATATGATGCTAAATGTGTTGGCTGGTTTACTGAAGTAGCATTCACAAAGCAGGATGATTGTTGGCAATATTCGGCATGTTTTTGCTGAAAAAACTCAAGTGGCTTATCAGCGTGACTGGGGTGTAATGTCTTTAAGTGATGCCTTAATTTATTTGGCTTCATGCTGTCCGCTGCCAACATTTTTAGACACAGTAAACACACCGGTCTTTCCTTGTCTCCCACCGTAGTCACAGTGAAGCCAAGCGCTACATACGCTTCGTCATATTTCCTCATCTTAGCTTTCGGGTGATTTTCGTTTGTCTCATTATCTCCGTCTCTCTCCGCCTTTCTTTTCATCCCTGTTAAATATTTTTCAATGGTGTCTCTTGAGGGTTTGTTCGCTCCACTTCATATCTCCTGCTCTGTGCTGTGTGCGCGCATGCACGGTGCAAAAAAACCCTACACCATAGAGCTAATACTCCCTGCGCACACTCTGACAATGAGAGCGCCACTGCCACCTACTGTAGTGGATGTGCAATTACACTTTATTCTAGTATGCCAAAAAAAGCATGTTTCCCGGGGTCACACGCGCCCCTCCTGGCATCGCACCGCCCCACTATTTGAGAAAGACTGACCTATGTAGATATTGCACCAAAAACCAGACATTTGCAGCTAGAATAGTCATTTACCACATTAGCAATGTATAGAGTGTACAGTGGGGCAAAAAAGTATTTAGTCAGCCACCAGTTGTGCAAGTTCTCCCACTTAAAAGATGAGAGAGGTCTCCAATTTTCATCATAGGTATACCTCAACTATGAGAGACAAAATGAGAAAAAAAAAATCCAGAAAATCACATTGAAGGATTTTTAATGAATTAATTGGTAAATTCCTCGGTAAAATAAGTATGTCACCTACAAACAAGCAAGATTTCTGGCTCTCACAGACTTGTAACTTCTTCTTTAAGAGGCTCCTCTGTCCTCCACTCTTTACCTTATTAATGGCACCTGTTTTTGAACTCATTATCAGTATATAAAAGACACCTGTCCACTAACCTCAAACAGTCATGACTCCAAACTCCAACTATGGCCAAGACCAAAGAGCCTGTCCAAGGGACACCAGAAACAAAATTGTAGACCGGCACTAGGCTTGGAAGACGGAATCTGCAATAGGTAAGCAGCTTGGTGTGAAAAAAATCAACTGTGGGGAGCAATTATTAGAAAATGGAAGGACATACAAGGACCACTGATAATCTCCCTCGATTCTGGGGCTCCACGCAAGATCTCACCCCGTGGGGGTCAAAATGATCACGAGAAACGGTGAGCAAAAATCCCAGAACCACACTGGGGGGACCTAGTGAATGACCTGCCAGGAGAGCTGGGGACCAAAGTAACAAAGGCTACCATCAGTAACACACTACGCCGCCAGGGACTCAAATCCTGCAGTGCCAGACGTGTCCCGCTGCTTAAGCCAGTACATGTCCAGGCCCGTCTGAAGTTGCTAGAGAGCATTTGGATGATCCGAGAAGAGGATTGGGGAGAATGTCATATTAGATTAGATAGATTAGATTCAACTTTATTGTCATTACACATGTATGAATTACATGGTAACGAAACACAGTTTAGCATCCAAGCAGAAGTGCAAAGGACAGCAGTGCAGTATATACGGTCATTAACAGTATGTGCAATTAAGCAAATATATGCAAATATATGGCAGCAGTGCAGAAAGTTAAGAGTACTGTTATGTGCGAATAATGTGCAATAAGTTAGATGTAGTTATGCAGTTATCTAACTAACTAACTAACCTGCACTTATATAGCGCTTATATAGCGCAGTTATGTACAGGTGAGGATGGTAAGAGATGATGGTAAGAGAGTCAGCGGGGAACTAAGTTCAATAACGTGACAGCTGTTGGAAAGAAACTGTTCCTAAACCTGCTGGTTCTAGTCCGAAGGCTTCTGAAACGTCTTCTGGAGGAGAGAAGCTGGAACAGTCCATGAGCAGGATGGTTGGAGTCCCTAAGAATGCAGCGTGCCCGGCGCAGACATCTTTTCCTGTAGACATCCTCTATAACTGGAAGTGGAGTCCCTGTGATGCGTTGGGCGGTTTTCACCACACGCTGCAGCGCCTTGCGGTCAGCGACAGAGCAGCTCCCATACCAGAGTGTGATACTGTTGGTCAGGGTGCTCTCTATCACGCAGCGGTAGAAGTTGCCCAGGATGTCAGTTGACAGATGGTTCTTCTTCAGTGTCCTCAAGAAGAAGAGGCGCTGATGGGCCTTCTTGATCAGGCTGGTGGTGTTAACTGACCAGGACAGGTCCTCCGAGGATGTGGGTCCCCAGGAATTTGAAGCTGGGGACACGTTCAACAGCTATGCCATTGATATGGATGGGGTCATGTGTCTCTTCCCCTCTCCTTCCTGTAGTCCACTATGAGCTCCTGGTTTTGCTGGTGTTAAGGAGCAGGTTATTGTCAGCGCACCAAGTAGCCAAGTGCTCAACCTCTGCCCTGTAATCTGACTCGTCGTTGTCCCTGATGAGGTCCAATCACCGTGGTGTCCATCTGCGAACTTTATGATGGAATTGGGATCCATACATAGGCCTGCAGTCATGGGTGTAGAGGGAGTAGAGGAATGGGCTGAGCACACAGCCCTGTGGTACACCAGTGTTGAGTGTGATGACGGAAGAACGGTTGGGGCCTGACCTAACATGCTGGGGTCTGTTGGTCAGAAAATCCATGATCCAGTTTGCAGGTGGAGGTACTGATTCCCAGGTCCCCAAGTTTAGTGAGCAACTTGGAGGGGATAACTGTGTTGAATGCTGAGCTGAAGTCAACAAACAGCATTCTTGCGTAGGTGTTCTTGTCATCCAGGTGTGAGAGTACATAGTGCAGCGCTGTAGAAACCGCATCCTCTGTACTCCTGTTGCTCCGGTAGGCGAACTGATGAGGGTCCAGTGTAGGGGGCAGGCCTTTTTTGAGCTGTGCCAAGACCAGTCGCTCAAAGCACTTCATGACTATGGGCGTCAGTGCCACAGGGCGATAGTCATTTAGGCACGATGGTTGCTGAATGTTTCGGCACTGGTACTATTGAAGTGGTTTGAAGCACGCTGGTACCACGGCCTGGGCCAGGGACAGATTGAAGATGTCTGTGAAGACCCCTGCCAGCTGCTCAGCGCATGCCCCTCAGCACACGCCCAGAATGCCATCAGGGCCAGCAGCCTTACGTACGTTGACATGACTCAGTGCGTTACGGACGTCGGTGTGGGTGAGTGTGAGGTGGTGGAGGTCATCAGAGGGTGGGAAATTGATGTTCTTTTCGTTGTTGTCCTTGTCAAAACGAGCATAGAAGTCATTTAGCTCATTGAGAAAGGGCACAGTCATGGCTATAGGTATGGAGTTGCTGGGCTTAATAATCAGAGATAGCTTGAATGCCCTGCCACATACGTCGGGGGGTCAGAGTCCCCCAAATGTTCCTCCACCTTCAGCTTGGTAGCTGTGCTTGGCCTTCTTGATGCCCCTCTTCAGAATCTGCCCTGGATGAACTGTAGGCCTGTGCATCACCAGATCTAAAGGGCATTGTTACGTGCTTTTAGCAGAAGCCGTACTTCTCTGTTCATCCACGGCTTCTGATTTGGGTACGTGGTGATCTGTCTTTCCGTGGTGACACTGTCAATAGTGGTGTTGATATGGTCCAGGACTGAGTGGGTGTAAGAGTTGATGTTTATGTGGGAGCCACAGATAGCCTGAGAGGTGAACATACTCCAGTCTGTGTTCCTAAACTTCTCCTGGAGTACAGAGTCAACCCCCTCTGGCCACACTTTCCTCAGTGATGGCTTCACCCAGTTGATGAGCGGTACATACTTGGGGGTAAGGAACAAGGATAAGTGATCAGACTGACCTAGGTGGGGGAGGGGAGTTGCTGTGTAGGCTCCCACAATATTGGTGTAAACATGGGTCCAATGTTTTGTCCCCTCTTGTGTGACAGGAGACATGCTGGTAGAATTTAGGAAGCACTGTCTTGAGGTTAGAGTGGTTAAAATCACCCCGCCACAATAAGTGCTGCCTCTGGGTGTGCAGTTTGTTGTTTGCCTAATAGCTGCATGCAGTTCTTTCATAGCAAGCTTAGCATTAGCATCCGGAGAAATGTAATGCGGCTGTTATGATGGTACAAGTGAACTCGCGTGGCAGATAGAAAGGTCTACATTTAAACCATGAGAAACTCCAGGTTAGCTGAGCAGTGTCTCTCAACAGTGACAGAGTTCGTGCACCAAGCCTTGTTAATATAAATGCACCCCCCCCCCCCCTTGTCTTACGGAGTCAATTGCTGCTCTGTCTGCCCGGAGCGGTGTGTAGGCCGGCTAGCTCGATAGCATTGTCGGGTATTCCACTGTGAAGCCATGTTTCCGTAAAAATCATGATATTGCAGTTCATAAGTCTCTTATTGTTGGTGATCCGAATCCGTAGTTCACTCATTTTGCTCGCCAGAGACCGTACATTAGCAAGGAAAATACTGGGTAGCGATAGCCGGTGCGGTGTTAGCTTTAGCTTAGCTCTTAGCCCACCGCGCTTACCCCTCCTTTGTTTACGATCTTTACGCCGCCTGCGAGCACTTCCGGTCGGCCGGGAAGCCTGCTGAGCGTCGGGAGTTCTCCAGAGCTCCGGGATGAGACGTAGATTCAGACGTAGGTTGCTGATAAAAAGGTCGTTACCGTTGCTTTGTAATCCAATATTCAAAAGCTCATCTCGGGTGTAAGATGTAAAAGCAGAGCTGTTCTGAACGAACATACCCGAAATGAGCAGAAATAACACTGCTAGTCCCCAGAATCTGGTAGGACGCTGAGCCTCGAGTTGTGCACGCGCCGCCATCTTGCGCCCTCATCTTGATATGGTCAGATGAAACCAAAATAGAACTTTTTGGTAAAAACTCAACTTGTCGTGTTTGGAGGAGAAAGAACACTATACCTACTGTGAAGCATTGGGGTGGAAACATCGTGCTTTGGGGCTGTTTTTCTGCAAAGGGACCAGGACGACTGATCCGTGTAAAGGAAAGAATGAATGGGGCCATGTATTGTGAGATTTTGAGTGAAAACCTCCTTCCATCAGCAAGGGCATTGAAGATGAAACGTGGCTGGGTCTTTCAGCATGACAATGATCCCAAACATACCGCCCGGGCAACGAAGGAGTGGCTTCGTAAGAAGCATTTCAAGGTCCTGGAGAGGCCTAGCCAGTCTCCAGATCTCAACCCCATAGAAAATCTTTGGAGGGAGTTGAAAGTCCGTGTTGCCCAGCGACAGCCCCAAAACATCACTGCTCTAGAGGAGATCTGCATGGAGGAATGGGCCAAAATACCAGCAACAGTGTGTGAAAACCTCGTGAAGACTTACAGAAAACGTTTGACCTCTGTCATTGCCAACAAAGGGTATATAACAAAGTATTGAGATGAACTTTTGTTATTGACCAAATACTTATTTTTCACCATAATTTGCAAATAAATTCTTTAAAAATCCTTCAATGTGATTTTCTGGATTTTTTTTTTTCTCATTTTGTCTCTCATAGTTGAGGTATACCTATGATGAAAATTGGAGACCTCCCTCATCTTTTAAGTGGGAGAATGTGCACAATTGGTGGCTGACGAAATGCTTTTTTTACCCCACTGTATTTCTGATTGGTTTAAAGTTATCTTCATTGAAAAAAAGTGTTTTTCTTTCAAAAATAAGGAAATTTCTAAGTGACCCCAAACTTTTGAACGGTAGTGTAATTGTTGTTGTTATAGATTTGGATCATTTTTCCTCATAAATTTGGGGCTTTTTCCCCACAAACTTCATACTTTTTCATATAAAATCTGAACTTTTTAAAAATAAGTTTAGATGTTTTCCCTCATAAATTTGTGACACTTGACTACACGTTTTTGTCTGTAGTAACATAAATTTGGGACTTTTTTCATGTAAATTTAGGTCTTTGTCCATCCATCCATCCATCCATCCATCCATCCATTTACTCCTCCACTTGGGGCAGGAGCTTGTCACCATCCGAAGAGGACAATCCACCCTTTACCAGCTGAGGACCATGGATTTGGACTTGGAGGTGCTGATTCTCATCCCAACCACTTCACACTCAGTAGCAAACCATCCCAGCAAGACTTGTAGGTCATTGCTGGATGAAGCCAACAGGACAACATCATCTGCAAACAGCAGAGATGAGTTCTTGTGGTCACTGAACATGACACCCTCCATTCCTTGGCTGCGCCTAGAAATCCTGTCCATAAAAATTATGAACAAGATTGGTGATAAAGGGCAGCCCTGGTGGAGTCAAACTCTCATTGGAAACGAATCCGACTGGGTGTTGGCGATACGAACCAAACTCTTGCAACAGTCACATAGGGACCGGATAGCTCAAAACAACAAGCCCGATACCCCATACTCCCACAGCACCCCCTCACAAGAGACTGTGAGGGATGCGGTCGAATGCTTTATCCAAGTCCACAAAATACATGTGGACTGGTTAGGCAAACTCCCATGAACCCTCCAGGATTCTCAAGAGGGTAAAGAGTTGGTCCGATGTGCCACAGCCAGAACGAAAATCACATTGCTCCTCCTGGATCCGAGGTTCGACCAGTGGCTGGACTCTCCTCTCCAGTACCCTGGCATAGACCTTCCCAGGGAGGATGAGAAGTGTGATCCCCTTCAAGTTGGAACACACCCTCTGGTCCCCCTTCTTGAAGAGAGGAACCACCACCACCCCAGTTTGCCATGCCAAAGGCATTTAGGTCTTTGTGCTCTCATAAATTTGGGATGTTTTTTAGTTAAATTTGCAAATTTTTTCCTCATAAATTTGCAACTTGTTTCCTGGTAAATTTGTGACTTTTTCATGTAAAATTGTCAGTTTTGGTTGTGGTGATAGATTAGTAGGGCTGAAACAATTAGCCGACATTGTTGACAACGCTGATCATAAAAATTTGTCGATGCAGATTTTTATTGTCAACAGATCGTTTGATTTTAAAGTTTATGTACATGCTGTGGGAATGTTCAGTTTAACTGTTCCAGCGAAGAAGAGGACTGCATCATGGTGACAAGTATGGGACGATTTTAACAAAAATTAATAAATGGAAAAAGTTAAATGTAGACTGTAAAGCAGTTTGTCATATCACAGCTGCACTACAGCGATGTATCCATTCCTTCCTCCTCTCTGTTCCTCCGTCTCCAGTCACCTGCCAGCGGACTGCACCAGTAAGGCTAGCAAGTAACACTAGCGCTTGTCGAACAATAATCTCCCTTACAGTAGTTGTTGACAGCTGAGCTGCTTCCATTATGCTGGTTAATATGTTAACTGCAGTAAATGGGTGAATTACATGAGCAACTTATTCTTTTTCGTGTTCTCTATTGGGGCTGCAACTAACGATTATTTCGGTAGTCGACTAATGTAATGACTATTTTTTCAACTAGTTGACTAATCGCGATTATTTTTCTCATGTCCACCATCTGTGCTTCCTGTTGGGGCTCTAGTGCAGATTTTACCTCACCCGCTGTTTAAGCCGGCACACCTGTGAAAATCATCTTGTCAGTTCCTGCTTTAATATAACATTTTATCAGCAGTTTCCGGAGCTAAATACACAAAACAAGAAAGCTGTATTAATTATCACAAGTTTAAGGTTGTACAGTGGGAAAAAAGTCTACACAACCCAATTGAAAAACAAACTGAAATCTTTTAAGGGGAAAATAAAAAATAAAAAACTTACAATAACCTGTTTGCATAAATATACACACCCTTAAACTAATACTTTGTTGCAGCACCTTTGGCTTTTATTACAGCACTCAGTCTTTTTGGGTAGGAGTCTATCAGCATGGCACATCTTGATGTGGCAATATTTGCCCACTCTTCTTTGCAAAAACACTCCAAATCTGTCAGATTATGAGGGCATCTCCTGTGCACAGCCCTCTTTAGATCACCCCACAGATGTTCGATCAGATTCAGGTCTGGACTCTGGCTGGGCCATTCCAAAACCTTAATTTTTTTCTGGTAAAGCCATTCTTTTGTTGATTTGGATGTCTGCTTTGGGTTACTGTTGTGCTGAAAGATGAAGTTCCTCTTCATCTTGCACTTTCTAGCAGAAGCCTGATGGTTTTGTGCCAACACTGACTGGTATTTGGAACTGTTCATAATTCTCTCCACCTTGACTAAGGCCCCAGTTGCAGCTGAAAAAAACAGCCCCAAACCATGTTGCTGCCACCACCATGCTTCACTGTAGGTATGGTGTTCTTTTGGTGATGAGCAGTGTTGTATTTGAGCCAAATACACCTTTTGGAATTATGGCCAGAAAGTTCAACCTTGGTTTCATCGGACCATAACACATTTTCCCACATGTGTTTGGGAGATTTCAAATGTGTTTTTGCAAAATGTAGCCGGGCTTGGATACTTTTCTTTGTAAGCCCATGACCGTCTTGCCACCCTACCCCATAGCCCAGACATATGAAGAAGATGGGAGATTGTTGTCATATGTACTTGCCAGAAATTCCTGCAGCTCCTTCAATGTTGCTGTTGGCCTCTTGGCAGCCTCCCTGACCAGTTTTCTTCTCGTCTTTTCATCAATTTTGGAGGGACGTCCAGTTCTTGGTAATGTCAGTGTGGTGCCATATTTTCTCCACTTGATGATGACTGTCTTCACTGTGTTCCATGGTATATTTAATGCCTGGAAATTCTTTTGTACCCTTCTCCTGACTGATACCTTTGAACAGTGAGATTCCTCTGATGCTTTGGAAGCTCTCTGGACCGTGGCTTGTGCTGTAAGATGTGACTACAAAAATGTCAGGAAAAGCCTACTAGAACAGCTGAACTTTATTTAGGGTTAATCAGAGGCAAGTTAAATGGTGGCAGGTGTGTGCTGACTCCCATTTAACATGAGTTTGAATGTGATTGGTTAATTCTGAGCACAGCCACATCCCCAGTTATACCCCAGGGGTGTGCACATGTATGCAACCAGGTTATTGTAAGCTTTTCATTTTTCCCCTTAAAAGATTTCAGTTTGTTTTTCAATTGGGTTGTACACGTTATAGGTCACATTTTTTTTTTCCACAATATCTTTATTGAACCTTTTTTTTTTTAACAAACATAACACAAACAATCAAACACTAACACTAAAGTACTACAAAAAAAAATGCACTAAAAACACCTACAACCACCAACAAAATCAAGTCTTCAACAATGCTCCTCTGTTTAGTCTACACAATCCATTACATACAGTAAGTATACATATTATGTTCACCAGTTTGGAATTTACAATGTCCCCTCACATCATTCACCTTCTTCAAGAGTTATGTTTAAATTTTTTACATAATCAATAAAAGGTCTCCATATATTCTCAAACACACTTTCCTTTGATTTCAGTATATATGTTATTCTTTCTAATGGAAGGTTTGTTAACATCTGTCTTAACCACTGAGTCACATCTGGTCTATGAGTCTTTTTCCACAGTAATGCAATACATTTTTTGGCATTAAGCAAACTGAGGTCTATGAATGTTCTTTCACTTTTATTAAAGTTATGCTTTTTTGGGTACAGACCCAACAAAAACAGTTTAGGATTCAATATGATTTATTTTGAAATTATTTTTTCAATTGTTACCCTCACCTCTTCCCAAAACATTCTAATTATTCTACATTCCCATAAACAATGAAATAGGGTTCCTTTACCTTCCATGCATTTTGTGCATGTATCTGGTATGTTTTTGTTATATCTATTTAACTCCACCGGTGTAACATACATCCGCATTAACCATTTAAAATGTATCAATTTAAGACGTACATTTATTGATTTGGTTTGAGCTTCTGTACAAGCCAATTCCCATTGTTCCTCTGAAATTTCAGTTTGCAGATCTTCTTTCCAGTAGTTTAATCTTTTCTGTGAGTTTTCACTTGAGAATAGTGTCAATGAGTTATAAAACTCTGAAATAATACCCTTTCTTTTACTATCTTTCATCAACATTTTTTCCAAGGATGAATAAATAGGTCGAGTGAGAGCATTATTTTGGTTTGATCGAATAAAGTTCCTAAGTTGAAGATATTTAAAAAAAATGTGTTCTATTAAGATTAAATTTGATCCTCAGCTCTTCAAAAGACATTGTTATCTGAACATGACAAATATAAATCTTGAATTTTTTGGATCCCTTTTAAACTCCATACTTTAAACACAGCATACGCTCTCCCTGGTTTAAAATATTGATTACCCCATATTGGACTAAATTGTGACAGTAAGTGTGGTTCTTTTAAATATTTTTTAGTTTCACACCATATTTTAATCATATGTTTTACAAATGGGTTTTTAACTTGTTTCTGTAATTTTTTTGCCGAGTCTGAATATATGAATATGGGAAGAGGTTAAGGCAAATTGTATGATTCCATTTCAGTCCAGTGAGGGAGATCATTTGATGAAAAATAATATGTCATAGACCTCAGTTGTGCCGACCAATAATACAACATAACATTTGGACATTTCAGACCTCCACGGTCAAATGGTAAATATAATAAAGACAAACGTAATCTAGCCCTCCTGTTGTTCCATATAAATTCCACTAACTTTTTTTTAATTCTTGAGAATAAATCTAAAGGTGGTGGTAAGGGAATGTATTGAAATAAATAAAAGTATTTTAGGTAAGATATTACTTTTTAAGTATATTGATTCTCCCGATCATCGACATTGGAAGTGACATCCATCTCTGAAGTAACTCATTAATATCTGTCATTAAGGCTTCATAATTGACACTGGCGACTGATTCTAGCTTAGGCACAATTTGGATTCCTAAATATTTAAACTGATTTACAACATTGAATTGATTTACCTCAGGGGCTGGGTAATTTCTCTGGGTCTCATTTAGCATTAATATTGAAGATTTAGTTTATTTATTTTATATCCTGATATTTCCCCAAAATTCTTTATTAAATTCAACAAGGTCGGAATTGATTTTTTAAGATTCGACATAAACAAAATTATGTCATCGGCGTACAGGGAGATTTTATGTTCTGTTGGTCCAACTTTAATGCCATATATTTGTGACTGTAGACGTATCACCATCGCTAAAGGTTCAATTGCCATAGTAAACAGTAAAGGTGAAAGTGGACAGCCTTGTCGACATCCTCTATTGATTTTTATTGATTTTGAAATATTGTTATTTGTTAGGATTTCTGCTGTAGCATTATTATATATTATCTGAACCCATTTTATGAAATTATTTCCAAGTCCAAACCTTTGTAAGACTTCAAAAAGAAAGGGCCATTCGACTCTATCAAAGGCCTTTTCGGCGTCCAGTGATAGGACAGCTGTATCCGGTGCTTCTTTATTAGAATAAATAATATTAAATAGTCTTCTTACATTATGGAAGCCTTGTCTTCCCTTTATAAAGCCATTCTGATCTCGATTAATAATATTTGGTAAAATTTCTTGTATTCGTCTTGCTAAAATTTTACAGATTATCTTAAGGTCGGCATTTAATAGGCTTATTGGTCTCATATTTTCACATTTATTAGAGGGTTTACCTGGTTTTGGCAACAGTATAATTAAGGCATTATTCATGTATGATGGTAAATTACTATTTTGAAATGCTTCTAAAACCATTTCCAAAAAAGGTTTTATTAATTTATTCTTAAATTTTTTATAAAGGTCAACTGGGAGACCATCTGGTCCTGCACCTTTTCCTGATTTCATATTATCAATGGCTAGCCCAACTTCTTCTTGACTAATTTTAGACTCCAGTATCTCCCTGTTTTCATTTGAAATACACGGTATAGATAGTTCGTTCAAAAACCCATGTAGTTTTGTTAAGTCAGATTCATTTTTGGTATCATATAATTTTTCATAGTAATCTCTAAAGGCTCTATTAATTTCTAAAGGATCTATAACTACCTGTCCATTACTTATAATATTGGTAATTGGTGTTTTAAATTCTAATTGTTTAATCTGCCATGCCAATAATTTTCCTGATTTTTCACCTTGTTTTTTTTTCCACAATATCTTTATTGAACCTTTTTTTTTTTTTGAACAAACATGATACAAACAATCAAACACTACACTAAAGTACTACAAAAAAAAAAATGCACTAAAAACACCAACAACCACCAACAAAATCAAGTCTTCAACAATGCTCCTCTGTTTAGTCTAGACAATCCAATACATAAGTATACATATTATGTTCACCAGTTTGGAATTTACAAGGTCCACACACATCATTCACCTTCTTCTTCAAGAGTTATGTTTAAATTTTTTACATAATCAATAAAAGGTCTCCATATATTCTCAAACACAATTTCCTTTGATTTTAGTATATATGTTATTCTTTCTAATGGAAGGTTTGTTAACATCTGTCTTAACCACTGAGTCACATCTGGTCTATGAGTCTTTTTCCATAATAGTGCAATACATTTTTTGGCATTAAGCAAACTGAGGTCTATGAATGTTCTTTCACTTTTATTAAAATTATGCTTTTCTGGGTACAGACCCAACAAAAACAGTTTAGGATTCAATATGATTTGTTTTGAGATTATTTTTTCAATTGTTACCCTCACCTCTTCCCAAAACATTCTTATTAATCTACATTCCCATAAACAATGAAATAGGGTTCCTTTACTTTCCATGCATTTTGTGCATGTATCTGGTATATTTTTGTTATATCTATTTAACTCCTCCGGTGTAACATACATCCGCATTAACCATTTGAAATGTATCAATTTAAGGCGTGCATTTATTGATTTGGTTTGAGCTTCTGTACAAGCCAATTCCCATTGTTCCTCTGAAATTTCAATTTGCAGATCTTCTTTCCAGTAGTTTAATCTTTTCAGTGAATTTTCACTTGAAGATAGTGTCAATGAGTTATAAAACTCTGAAATAATACCCTTTCTTTTACTATCTTTCATCATCATTTTTTCCAAGGATGAATAAATAGGTCGAGTGAGAGCTTTATTTTGATTTGATCGAATAAAGTTTCTAAGTTGAAGATATTTAAAAAAATGTGTTCTATTGAGATTAAATTTGATCCTCAGCTCTTCAAAAGACATTATGTTGTCTGCACATGGCAAATATAAATCCTGAATCTTTTGTATCCCTTTTAAATTCCATACTTTAAATACAGCGTCCGCTCTCCCTGGTTTAAAATATTGATTACCCCATATTGGACTAAATTGTGACAATAACTGTGGTTCTTTTAAATAGTTTTTAGCTTCACACCATATTTTGATCATATGCTTTACAAATGGATTTTTAACTTGTTTTTGTAATTTTTTTTGCCGAATCTGAGTATATGAATATGGGAAGAGGTAAAGGTAAATTGTATGATTCCATTTCAGTCCAGTGAGGGAGATCATTTGATGAAAAATAATATGTCATAGACCTCAGTTGTGCCGACCAATAATACAACATAAAATTTGGACATTTCAGACCTCCACGATCAAATGGTAAATATAATAAAGACAAACGTAATCTAGCCCTCCTGTTGTTCCATATAAATTCCACTAACTTTTTTTTTATTCTTGAGAATAGATCTAAAGGTGGTGATAAGGGAATGTATTGAAATAAATAAAGTATTTTAGGTAAAATATTACTTTTAAGTATATTGATTCTCCCGATCATCGACATTGGTAGTGACATCCATCTCTGAGTTAACTCACTGATATCTGACATTAAGGCTTCATAGTTGACACTGGCGACTGATTCTAGCTTAGGCATAATTTGGATTCCTAAATATTTAAACTGATTTACAACATTGAATTGATTTACCTCAGGGGCTGGGTAATTTCTCTGGGTCTCATTTAGCATTAATATTGAAGATTTAGTTTTATTTATTTTATATCCTGATATTTCCCCAAAATTCTTTATTAAATTCAACAAGGTTGGAATTGATTTTTTTAGATTCGACATAAACAAAATTATATCATCGGCGTACAGGGAGATTTTATGTTCTGTTGGTCCAACTTTAATTCCATATATTTGTGAATGTAAACGTATCGCTATCGCTAAAGGTTCAATTGCCATAGTAAACAGTAAAGGTGAAAGTGGACAGCCTTGTCAACATCCTCTATTGATTTTTATTGGTTTTGAAATATTGTTATTTGTTAGGATTTCTGCTGTAGCATTATTGTATATTATTTGAACCCATTTTATGAAATTATTTCCAAGTCCAAACCTTTGTAGGACTTCAAAAAGAAAGGGCCATTCAACTCTATCAAAGGCCTTTTCGGCGTCCAATGATAGGAGAGCTGTATCCGGTGCTTCTTTATTAAAATAAATAATATTAAATAGTCTTCTTACATTATGGAAGCCTTGTCTACCCTTTATAAAGCCATTCTGATCTCGATTAATAATATTTGGTAAAATTTCTTGTATTCGTCTTGCTAAAATTTTACAGATTATCTTAAGGTCGGCGTTTAATAGGCTTATTGGTCTCATATTTTCACATTTATTAGAGGGCTTACCTGGTTTTGGCAGCAGTATAATTAAGGCATTATTTATGTATGATGGTAAATTATTATTTTGAAATGCTTCTAAAACCATTTCCAAAAAAGGTTTTATTAATTTATTCTTAAATTTTTTATAAAGGTCAACTGGAAGACCATCTGGTCCTGCACTTTTTCCTGATTTCATATTATCAATGGCTAGCCCAACTTCTTCTTGACTAATTTTAGACTCCAATATCTCCCTGTTTTCATTTGGAATACACGGTATAGATAGTTCGTTCAAAAACCCATTTAGTTTTGTTAAATCAGGTTCATTTTTGGTATCATATAATTTTCATAGTAATCTCTAAAGGCTCTATTAATTTCTAAAGGATCTATAACTACCTGTCCATTACTTATAATACTGGTAATTGGTGTTTTAATTTCCAATTGTTTAATCTGCCATGCTAATAATTTTCCTGATTTTTCACCTTGTTCATAAAAAGATTGTTTCAATCTTAGAAGACTCGAGGCAGCTCTATTCGCTGATTTTTTGTCGTATTCAGCTCTCAAAATCAGTAATTCATTCTCCAACCTTGGGTCACTTCCTGCATACACTTTTTCCTGAAGATTTTTTATTTTATGTTCCAATTTAGCTCTCTCCTCTCGAGTCTTCTTAGATTTTGATCCTGTATAACTAATAATATGTCCCCTAATAAAAGCTTTGAAAGCCTCCCACTTTACACCTGCTGATGTTTGTGTAGTATTGATGTCAAAGAACTCGTCTATCTGTTTTTCTATATACTTGACAAATTCCTCATCCTGAAGCCATTTATGCTGAAATTGCCATCTACCTGATTCCTTTGTCAATTTTTTATCTACATATATTAGACAACAGGGTGCATGATCAGAGATCACGATGTTATCATAAAAGCAGTTTTGAATCTTGGACCTTAATTCTGTGGAAATCAAAAAATAATCAATACGTGAGAATGTCTTGTAGGTACTGGAATAACAAGAATAGGCTTTAACTTGTGGTTTCATTTCTCTCCATATATCTAACAATCTCAATTCTTTCATAAAATGATTAATAGTCATCCTACATCCAATGTGCGTACAATCCAGTCCTGTTTATCTATCCACACCTGGATTCAATGTACAATTAAAATCCCCTGCTATTATATGTTGCCCTGTAAGTGATGATAAGATGAGAAATAAATTAGCAAAGAACTTCTGATCATCTATATTGGGACCATATAAGTTCACAAGATTTATATTTTCTAATAGCAAAGAACCTTGAATGATTACATATCTTCCAAATTTGTCTCCAATTACATTTTCCACTTGAAAAGGAACTGATTTATGTATGAGAGTCATAACTCCCCTGGCTCGGGATGAAAATGAAGAGGTGAATACACTTCCCTGCCATCTACTCCTAATTCTTTTAACATCCTCCTCTATCAGATGAGTTTCTTGTAAAAACACAATTCTTGAACCCATGTCCTTTATTTTATTCATAACTTGTTTTAAGTTTTTTTAAATTTTGTAGACCTCTGCAATTCCATGAAGTTAAATTAAGATTAACACTTTGGTCCATGATCAATAGAGAGTTTGGGATTACCTTGCAGTGTAAACATGCTCATACAGAGAAGCAAAAACATGAGTGGTTGAACATTCATCCTACAAACTACACACAAACAAATAAACAAATTTCCCCTTCCCACACTTGTGGCAAACCCCCCAAAATCAAAAGAAAAATTCTGTCTCCCGATATAGCCATCGACCGTTCCACACCCACGGGGAACAGCCTAAGCCACTCCTTCTTCATCCTCCCAAACACCCTAACTCTACTGCTTTTAATGACGTAACATTAACTCTCCTCTGTAGTTTTCCAACTTAACTCCAAAATTTTTAACAACTTTGTACATCATAGTTTTTTTTTTTTGTTTTGTTTGTTTTGTTTTTGTTTTGTTTTTTTAATATATAATACAATCTATATTTTGTAAACTTACTATTTACTTCAAGTCAGTCAGATGCCTGTGCAAATGCTTAATTATTCTACCTTATATTTTGTTCATGCGTAGCTCCCACCAGTCTCTTCTTTTCTTTGATCTTCTTGATGAACTCCTGCGCCTCCTCTGGGGTCTTGAAGATGTGGGTTCTGCCCTCATACGTGGTCAGCAGTCTCGCAGGATAGATTACACCATGACGAATCCCAAGGTTGCGCAGCTCCTTACGTACGGGATCAAACTGCTTCCTCAATTGCTGGATTCCTGTGGCCAAATCTGGGTAGAACCGCACCTGCTGGTCCTGGTGTTTAATCTCTCCTTTAGCACGTGCAGCGTTGAAGATCTTCATCCTGTCTCTGTTGCTAAGAAACTTCATAATTAAGGTCCTCGGCGGTCCCTTATCTCTCCGTGGGCCAATACGATGTGCTTTTTCCAGAACCACTGCTGATTGCAACTCCTCGCTGCCCAGCACCTCCGGAATCCACTTTTCCAGAAAGGAACATACGTCCCGACCTTCTGATTCCTCTGGAAGACCCACCAGCCTCAAATTATTCTGTCTCGACCGAGATTCCAAATCCAAAATATTATCTTCCAGAGATTTATTTTTTTTTTCCAAAGTGCGCACCTTTAATTGAAGACGGGTGACGTCATCTTCAGCACTAGCGAGACGGAGCTCCATCTGCGCCGTTCGTTCTACACAGTCACCCAATTCCTTTCTTATTCCTTCCAACGCTGTCATAATCCCATCAAATCTAGAGGAAAAGTCCGCTCTCATTGAACTCATGGCTGCCATCAGCGCATCTGCGCCATTCCCCGCAGAAATCGCAGCGTTGCCAGCCTCCTCCGCCATATATGGAGTTTTGTTTGCTGCGTCACAGACCTGAAAGTCCGTTAATTTGGACTGTTTCGGCGGCTCGCTTTTTCCTTTTCCTGGTTTTCCAGCCTTAGGCTTCGCCGACATATCCTCGCCCAAATGCTGGGATACGTTCTGTCCCAAATGAGAGAGTTATTTGCCGATTTTTTTTTTTCCAGGAGCAGAGCAGAGCGAGACACGTCCGTCCTACGTGGCAGCCGTAACCGGAAGTGATTTTTCACCTTGTTCATAAAAAGATTGTTTCAATCTTAGAAGACTCGAGGCAGCTCTATTCGCTGATTTTTTGTCATATTCAGCTCTCAAAATCAGTAATTCGTTCTCCAACCTTGGATCACTTCCTGCATATACTTTTTCTTGAAGAATTTTTATTTTATGTTCCAATTGAACTCTCTCTTCTCGAGTCTTCTTAGATTTTGAACCTGTATAACTAATATGTCCCCTAATAAAAGCTTTGAAAGCCTCCCACTTTACACATGCTGATGTTTGTGTAGTATTGATATCAAAGAACTCATCTATCTGTTTTTCTATGTACTTAACAAATTCCTCATCCTGAAGCCATTTATGCTGAAATTGCCATCTACCTGGTTCCTTTGTCAATTTCTTATCTACATATATTAGACAGCAGGGTGCATGATCAGAGATCACGATGTTGTCATAAAAGCAGTTTTGAATCTTGGACCTTAATTCTACGGAGATCAAAAAATAATCAATACGTGAGAAAGTCTTGTAGGTATTGGAATAACAAGAGTAGGCTTTAACTTGTGGATTCATTTCTCTCCATATATCTAGCAATCTCAATTCTTTCATAAAATGAATAATGGTCATCCTACATCCATTGTGCGTACAGTCCAGTCCTGTTGATCTATCTATACCGGGATTCAATGTACAATTAAAATCCCCTGCTATTATATGTTGCCCTGTAAGTGATGATAAGATAAGAAATAAATTAGCAAAGAACTTTTGATCATCTATATTGGGACCATATAGGTTTACCAAATTTATATTTTCTCATAACAAAGATCCTTGAATGATTAAATATCTTCCAAATTTGTCTCCAATTACATTTTTCACTTGAAATGGGACTGATTTATGTATGAGAGTCATAACTCCCCTGGCTCGGGATGAAAATGATGAGGTGAAAACACTTCCTTGCCATCTACTCCTAATTCTTTTTACATCCTCCTCTATTAGATGAGTTTCTTGTAAAAACACAATTTTTGAACCCATATCTTTTATTTTATTCATAACTTGTTTAAGTTTTTTTAATTTTTGTAGACCTCTGCAATTCCATGAAGTTAAATTAAGATTAACGCTTTGGTTTATGATCAATAGGGAGTTTAGGATTACCTTGCAGTATAAACATGCTCATACAGAGAAGCAAAAACATGAGTGGTTGAACATTCATCCTACAAACTACACACAAACAAATTCCCCCTTCCCACATTTGTGGTAATCCCCCCAAAATCAAAAAAAAAATTCCGTCTCCCGATATAGCCATCGACCGTTCCACACCCACGAGGATCAGCCAAAGCCACTCCTTCTTCATCCTCCCAATCACCCTAACTCTGCTACTTTTAATGACATAACATTAACTCTCTTCTGTAGTTTTCCAACTTAACTCCAGAATTTTTAGCAGCTTTGTACATCATAGTTTTTTGTTTTTTGTTTTTTTTTTAATATATAATACAATCTATATTTTGTAAACTTGCTATTTGCTTCAAGTCAGTCAGATGCCTGTGCAAATGCTTAAATATTCTACCTTATAGGTTGTCTGCACAACAACCACTGCTGCCTCTAAGAAATTAAGTCCTGCTGCCCACTCCCCACTCCACCGACACCCCCCCCCACTCCCAACACACAGCCCCCCATCCTGACCCTGACCAAGACCCAGGTGAGGACGGAGCTGAGGAAGATCAAGGCGAGGAAGGCGTCGGGACCGGACGGCATCAGCGCAAAGCTCCTCAAGTCCTGTGCAGACCAGCTGTGTGGGATTGTGACGTATATCTTCAACATGAGCCTGAAACTGGGGAGGGTACCACAGCTGTGGAAAACATCTTGTGTGGTACCTGTACCAAAAACTTCCCACCCCAAAGACCTGAACAGCTACAGACCGATGGCCTTGACGTCCCACTTGATGAAGACCCTGGAGAGACTGCTCCTTGCTCATCTCCGCCCCCTGGTGGAACCAGCGATGGATCCACTCCAGTTCGCCTACCAGCATGGCATTGGGGTGGAGGATGCGGTGATCTTCCTCCTTCACCGTTCTCTGTCCCACCTGGAGAAGCCCGGGAATATGGTGAGGATCATGTTCTTTGACTTCTCCAGTGCTTTCAACACCATCCAACCGATGATCCTGAAGGACAAGCTGCTGCGCGCAGGGGTGGACCAGCACCTGTCATCATGGATCCTGGACTACCTCACGAACTGGCCTCAGTTTGTGAGAACCCGGGACTGTGTTTCCGACACGATCATCAGTAGCACGGGGGCCCCCCCAGGGAACGGTGCTGGCTCCCTTCCTGTTCACTCTTTATACTGCGGACTTCTCACACAACACAACACATTGCCATCTACAGAAGTTCTCTGATGACTCTGCGATCGTTGGTCTCATCTCCAACGGAGATGAAGCTGAGTACAGAGGGCTTATCCAGGACTTCGTGGACTGGTGCCATCGGAACTGCCTCCAGATCAACGCGAGGAAAACTAAGGAGCTGGTGGTGGACTGCCGCAGGCATGGGCAGCCCCTCACAGCACCAGTAAATATACAGGGAACAGACATCGAGATGGTGACATCCTATAAGTACCTGGGTATTCATCTGAACAATAAACTAGACTGGTCACACAATACTGACGCACTCTACAAGAAGGGACAGCGCAGGCTGTTCCTGCTGAGGAGACTCAGGTCTTTTGGTGTACAAGGGGCGCTGCTGAAGTCATTCTATGACACGGTGGTGGCATCAGCCATCACTTTTGGAGTGGTCTGCTGGGGCAGTGGCATTACTGCAGCCGATAGGAAGAGACTGAACAAACTGATTAAGAAAGCTAGCTCTGTCCTGGGGCAGCGCCTTGATCCGATGGAGGAGATAGGAGAGAGAAGGACGGTGGCTAAACTGTCATCTCTGCTGGAGTCCAAGTTCCACCCTATGCAGCACATACTGGATGCACTGAGGAGCTCATTTAGCAGCAGACTACATCATCCCAGGTGCACAACCGAGAGGTTTCGTAGGTCCTTCCTACCAACGGCTGTCAGACTGTACAACCTAAGCAGGGCTGCTCGCAGAGATAGCAAAAAGACGTAACAAACTAATAGTTTTTTTGAATGCAAAAGATGCAATAGACTTACACAATGGTCCTCTCCGGCATACAACTAGGAACATACCGGTCGCTATGGAGGGTGAGAATATGTATGGGCACATAATCATACCATGTAGGATAACTAAGTAGACGGTTATGCTGTTTCATCCCACCTAGCAACAATGCTCTGCACTGTGTGTGTTTATATATTTACATATTTATTCCATCTAGCTACAATGCTCAGCACTGGGTGTGTTTATATTTATATATCTATATATTTATTCCATCTAGCTACAATGCTCCGCACTGTGTTTTTATATATCTACATATTATTCCATCTAGCTATATTGCTCCGCACTGTGTGTGTTTATATACTTGCATATTTATTCCACCTAGCTGCAATGCTCCGTACTGTGGGTGTTTATATATTTACATATTTATTCCATCTAGCTACAATGCTCTGCACTGTGTGTTCATATATTCATATATTTATTCCATCCAGCTACAATGCTCTGCACTGTGTGTCTGTGTGTGTGTGTGTATATATATATTTTATAGTAATATGTACATATGTATATTAGCTGCTCTTGCTTGCTTGTTTTTTTTCTTGCCTTCTGATTGTTGCTCTGAGTGTTGCTATCCCTGTGCTGTTGCAATCCTGGAATTTCCCCGTTGTGGGACTAATAAAGGCTTATCTTATCTTATCTTATCTTATCTTATCTTATATTTTGTTCATGCTTAGCTCCCACCAGTCTCTTCTTGGATCTTCTTGATGAACTCCTGCGCCTCCTCTGGGGTCTTGAAGATGTGGGTTCTGCCCTCATACGTGGTCAACAGTCTCGCAGGATAAATTACACCATGACGAATCCCAAGGTTGCGCAGCTCTTTACGTACGGGATCAAACTGCTTCCTCAATTGTTGGATTCCTGTGGCCAAATCTGGGTAGAACCGCACCTGCTGGTCCTGGTGTTTAATTTGGCCTTTAGCTCGCGCAGCGTTGAAGATCTTCATCCTGTCTCTGTTGCTGATAAACTTCATAATAATCGTCCTCGGTGGTCCCTTATCTCTCCGTGGGCCGATACGATATGCACTTTCCAGAACGACTGCTGATTGCAGCTCCGCGCTGCCCAGCGCCTCCGGAATCCACTTTTCCAAAAAGTAACATGTGTCCCGACTTTCGGATTCCTGTTCCGGCGCCGGATTATGAGCTGCATTTTGGTGTGCAATAACTGATGTTTGACACATCTTTAATGTCCTTGCTTTTGACTTTAATGCATCAAACACCGTAAAGACTGAAACATATCAAACACAAGAAACATTATTTTAGCTGTGGACACAAAATTCTAGTATTACAGAAATTAAATCATACTGCATACACACAAATGTAAACATTTATGATCTCAAATTGGTAGATTTTTTAGGTTTACTGAGTTGTTGCAAGAAAGCTACCAACAAAAATTATGCAGCATTTACTGTAAACAAATACAACAGATTATCAAATCCACATTTAAAATTGTATGGTTTGTGCACATCAGATTTTCATATTAGAAACACACAAAAAGTTTCTATTCTTTGAACATGTGCATATTCAAACAACCATCATTAAACTTCAACAGAGCTAAACATTTCACTAACCACTTTGCCGGGTTGCAGCCTTCCGAGTGCAGAAATTCCTTGCAGGCTCTCACATTTGTCTGCAATTAATAGCCCGGAATAAATACCTTGTAAATTGGTATTTCAGCTAATTTAAAGTCAAGATGTCAATTCAAAAACATAACAATAAAATTGACTAGAACTAGGCATCCAGTAAATAATGGATTGCCAGATTTGCACTTCTAAACTACCAAAGGCCATGCAGGCCGGGAATTGCAGCAGTGATCGACCAGAATAATACTGCATTTACTTCAAGTCAAAAATACATCCCTATTCACAAAATGAAGCTTCAAAAATTACTTTTTCACAACTATTACAGTTTTTTGCACATGCATGGAGACTAGGTGAAAAGTTACATAGGCAATGGATTACCCCTGACAGTCACATGGTCTAGTCACACTTCAACAAACTTCAAAAATATCATCATCTCTCAAACAATCCACAAAATATCGGGTAGATAATTGGCTATGAGGGATTATTTCATCATTATGACAGTTTCACCCTACCTGGGCTGAGGTAAACCGCTGGATGGCTTGGATTTTGTTCGTAGCCAGCCATGCTCAATCTGTCCGTTGTCATGTTGTGCTGGGCAGGAAGTCTCAAAATCGTCTACTTCCTGTTGTGAATAATCTTATACCTCATGTATTTTTGATGACAAATTATTTCAATAATTTTTAAATCTCAAAGGACAAATTTCCAAACCTAGGTTTTTAAAAGAAAATATGGAGGGAATAAAATAAAAAAAAAAAAAGGTAGGGAATTCACAAGGGATTCCTCAGAGGTCAAAGGTCATTTCCATGTTGGGGGCTCCCCCAGACGCAACTAACTAACTAACCTGCACTTATATAGCGCTTTTCTAGTCACAAAGACCACTCAAAGCGCTTTTTTTCATTAATACTAACCCTCTATTCTAAGGTCCTATAGGAAACAGATATCTAGGGACAATTTAGAACAGCCAATTAACCTAACATGCATGTTTTTGGCATGTGGGAGGAAACTGGAGAAATCCCGGAGTAAACCCACGCAACACGGGGAGAACATGCAAACTCCACACAGATCACTGTTGGTCGGGGGCTGGGATCGAACCCACGATCCCACGATCCCCACAATCCCCCGGCCAAGGGTAAACTGTGCTGCCGCAGTGCTAACCACTGCGCCACCGTGCAGCCCACAGTTGTTTACACAAAGTAAACACAGTTTGTTTACACAAAGTAAACAACTTTTGACTAGCACACAGAGCCAGCAGTATACCTGCCAAAACAAATCTTTGGGAGGCATTGCTGTACAAGCAAAGATCAAATACTAGAAAGGATGTCACTGTTGACATATATAGCGGGGAATTGCCATATTTCTCACATGGATCAAACAAACACAGCTGCTGCCGTTACACTCTCACCAAAATCTTTATGATGGAAGACTATAAAGTCATGCCAACATAAAGATTTTCACAATGTCACCTAATCTTTAACCGGCAGCAAGAGCACAACCTTTTGCACTGGTCTTTCCAGTTCTCCCACCGTTCAATTATGACAGGCTCGACGGGTTCGTCCCAGGATTTCTTTTGCTTGCACAGTTCTTGCAGGATCTTTTTCCCTTGCAACACCACAGGGCTAACAAATCCATTTGGGTCATAGACTGACATGACTGTAGAGAGGATGCCTCTTCTTGTGTTGGGTTTATCCTGTAGTGTTATCTTGAACCTGAAGCAGTCATTTTGAACATCCCATCTTGTTCCAAGTGTGCGCTCAACCGGGAGAGGTTCCAGTTCCAAGTTTGTTTCGGAGACGGTCGTGGCTCTTTCTGAAGGTGGTATAGATTCCAGGACGTCTATGCTGTTCGACAGGAACTTATGGAGTCTAACTTTGCCCTTTTTGCATATTTCAGTGGCCTGGCAGATTAGCTCCTTCGCTTCATCTTTGGTGTCGCTGAAATCTTGGTCGAGAACCTTCAGGATCTCACAGGGTGGTGGCACTATCAATTCTTTGGCGACAATCCTATGGCATACACCATTGTTGCCTTGTTCATAACAAGGGCCTCCAATAATGCTCCATCCCAAGTCTGTTTTCACAGCAAAGGCTTCTTCGGGATTTCCGGAGACTATCTCCACCGGTCTGAGTGCTTGTGGGCAGGAGTATCCAATGAGCAGTCCCACTTCACAGTCTTGAATAGGAGGAATGAAGGGGGCTATTCGAGCCAAATGAGGCATCATACTTGCCGCTACCTTTGAAGGAATGTGCTCCCTGTTGTGAGGGATGTGGTCTCTTGTGTAGCACGACTTGACTCGGACTTCGACAGTCGAGTCGTATCCTCTCAGTTTGATGTCTGAGAACTTCTTACAATAGACCACCGATGAAGATGTCATAGTTGTTACCTTCATTCTTGTTATTTCATGTGGCATGCACAGCTTGGCTGCCAGATCCTCTGTGATATAGGAGCTGTCGCTCTGGGTATCAATCAGTGCATAAACCAATACTTCTTGCAAGCCAGCTTGGCCTGTCTTGACCCAAACAGGTACGATCATTGAAGTATAACTCTTCATGTCATCTTGGTTGGTTTTGTTTGAAATAGATTCAAATGTGTTTTCATCTTTGTCGGCTTCTGACTCTAAGCCTTGTGTCTGCTTTCTTCTTGTCTAAGTGCAGCAGAGTTTGGTGTTTGCCTTTGCACGTGTTGCAGGACACTTTAACTAGACACTTCTTTGATGTGTGGCCACGTCTGAGACATTTGAAGCAAAGGGCCTTGCTTTGAATGCTTTGTATTTTGTCATCATAAGGCAACTCTTTGAAAGCATTGCACTTGTAGATGAGGTGATCTTTGTCGCAGTAGGTGCAAACTGGAGAATTTTTGGCTCCACTTTTAGGGGTTTCTTTTTCAGCACTGGTGTTGGTGTTGGTGGCATGAGTAATGCCAGGTGCTCGTTTTGTCTTTGCCCTAAACTCGTTTCCTCTATTCGCGGTTGGCAACTTGTCTTGGTTTTGAGCGACCACGCATATAGGGTTGTTAGCCACTCTGGCTTCTCTGGCTACGAAGTCGACAAATTCTTGAAACGAAGGGTAGCCCTTTCCAGCATCTATGTCTTCTGTAACACGCCGTGTCCACCTAGTGTTGCAATACTCGGGTAACTTGGTTGCTGTTTCCTGGATTTGGACGCAATCGTTCAAAACTTCAAGACCTTTCACGTAGGGGATAGCTTCTTTGAGGGTGCTCAGGAAATCGCTGAAATCTTGAAGACCTTTCTTATCTTTGCCTGTTACTTTGGGCCAGTCTCTCAACTTGTTTCTCAAGGAGAGTTGAATGGTGAAGGGGTGTCCGAACTGCTCTGACAACGGACAAAGTGCGCACCTTTAATTGAAGACAGGTGACGTCATCTTCAGCACTAGCGACACGAAGCTCTACCTGCGCCATTCGTTCTACACAGTCACCCAATTCTTTTCTCATTCCTTCCAACGCTGCCATAATCCCATCAAACTTAGCGGAAAAGTCCGCTCTCATTGAACTAATGGCGTTAAGCACCGCACCTGTGCCGTTTCCCACATTCACCGCACCGCTGCTCGCTTCCTCCGCCATATTTGGAGCTTCTTTATCTGCTGCGTCACAGACGTGAAAGTCCGTTAATTTAGACTGTTTCGGCGGCTCGCTTTTTCCTCTACCTGGTTTTCCAGCCTTAGGCTTCACCGACATATCCTCGTCCAAACGCTGGGATAGGTTCTGTCCCAAATGAGAGAGTTATTTGCCGTTTTTTCGTCTCCAGGAGCAGAGCAGAGCGAGACGTGTCCCCCTCACGTGGCCGCCATAACCGGAAGTCCGTTATAGGTCACATTAATGGTGGTAAAAGTTTTGAAATGATTTATCTTGGTCTAATTTTTTTTTAAATCATAAAATTCTGGCATTTGAACAGGGGTGTGTAGACTTTTTATATCCACTGTATATCAGTTTATCACAGACAGCATAATGTCTAATGCTAATTAAACATCTGATTAAATATTTTACAACTAAATTACTGATCTGCTCCAACCCACAAACTAACATTAGGTGGAAGTTTTCTGTAAGTGCATTTTGTAACAATATAATTCAGAAAGATATACCTTCATATTCAGTATTCACTGTACTTAAGAGTGGATATTTCAAGCTGTTTGATTAAGTTTTGATGATTATGGTTGTAGGTTTTTATTTGGGAAATTCTAATTAACCCAGATGCACTAATATTCAGAATAAGGGCTAATATTAATGAAGACAAAAAAGAGATAGCGGTCCTCTAATTCAGTCATTTACTGCATTCAACAACACGTTAGCCATGACTTAAACAGCTCAGTCCTCAGCAACCAGAGAGCTTATTGTTAAACAGGTAAGCTAACATAAACAGCACGTACTAACAGTATTGTCATTTTTCTAAAGCTTGAAACAGTTGGCCATTGAAAGTAAGCAGTGCCAACTGTCTTTACTGGCTAAAGCTTACCAAGCAGAAGCAGCCGTTAATGTCGTGGCTCCTGGGTGCCGTCGTTTCAGATTCTCATACATCTCTGTAGCGCTGCCATGATAGGAAAGATCTGCCTTGCTAAGTCTGCATTTTACTTGTTTAATTTTTTTTGTTTTCTGTGAAATGTTTCCATACTATAGAAAGTTTGGATCTGCTTGTTTTAGCTCCACTTCTACGTGTTTATCCTTCCGCTTTGCCATGTTCAGCGCTGTAGGGCCATGCTGTGCTCCTCTTCTTCTTCGCTGGAAATTGTTCACACATGCTGGACAACAGAGGTGCTACTGCCCGCAGCAGTTCCAGTCGTGCATTGCAGTTACAACTGAACATTTCCGCGGCATGCATATAAACTTTATAATTAAGTGATTTGTCGACAATAAAAGTCTTTGTCAAGAAATCTTTATTGTCGACATTACTGACAACGTTGACTAATCATTTTAGCCCTATTCTCTATTATTACTGTAGTATCAGCCTTCATTCTGAATATTTGTCCATCTCAGTAAATTAGAATACCATGATTTGTAATTTAATTTAAAAAAGATAACCATAATCATCATAATCACTGTATGTGTAGTGAAGGCTCACATTCCTGCACTGATATTTAAAGTGTTTTTTATTTTGGACTTGAAGTTCTTTTAATTTTCATCTGAAGCCTAATTAAACTCTTAAACTTCTAGACCCAGCAAGATTTCAAACAGGATGGGCTAGCTTGTTATTTTCTTTTTTTTTTTTACTTTAATGGAGTTGAATATTACTCAGGTGTTTTGAACATGCAGTTACAACTATGGAGCTATTATTGCTGCAAAACTCTTGTAAGCGTACGCACAGGTCCACAAATGCGTGCACTGATCCACAAATATGTAAAAAAAAATTTGCAAATGTGTACACAGATTCACAAATATGTAAAAAGATTGAGAAATGTGTAACAAGGTTTTGTGTTGGTGTACTTAGTTAAAACCGGCTTGAAAAGACCACAGCTGTGTCTCAATTGGCTGTCAAAGTACATGTGACTTTTGCAACACTTCTGGCATGTGTCATGATCTGGATCCAAGTGGTAGACAGATCAGGGCTTCGTTCTTTTCTACCGGTTTGGCTGCAGCTCTACTTCTTCACACTTACACTGCAGACAGAACTTCACATGGATGGAGCTGGACTGTAATGGCTACTACTTACCGTATTTTTTGGACTATAAGGCGCACTTAAAATCCTTTAATTTTCTCAAAAATCGACAGTGCGCTTTATAATCTGGTGCGCCTTATGTATTAATTCTGGTTGTGCTTACTGACCTTGAACCGATTTTATGTGGTACACGGCGCTCAAAAATCTGTCAAAAATGTTTTAGTACGACTTTGGTAAGTTACGAAGCCGAACCGCTTGAGGTATTTTCGGAGCATTACGGTAGTCAGGAGCCTCGCGGAGTAATATGTGCTTCAACATAATGGCCGGATGGCTTTTTCCACAAATCTCCATCCCTATTGATCTGCCACTCCATGCGCGCCCATCTTACCGATACTGTCAAAACCCAAGTGAAGCAAACTAATTCGGAGCTTGCCATCATTCCGGGTGGATTAACCAAAGAACTCCAACCGCTATATTGGTGTCAACAGGTCGTTCAAAGTTAAATTGCTAGCGAGTTATGCCACTATCTGCCAATGGATCATGGATCGAAACTGCTCCTGTTTAGCTGTAATTAATATTCAAAAATGATATTTTCGGGACGAAAGAATTCAAGCGTCCCGGCATTTGTTTGCATT
Source organism: Pholidichthys leucotaenia (assembly GCA_020510985.1). Taxonomy (NCBI): domain Eukaryota; kingdom Metazoa; phylum Chordata; class Actinopteri; order Cichliformes; family Pholidichthyidae; genus Pholidichthys; species Pholidichthys leucotaenia. Next base: position 299,468,421 of record CM035840.1, read on the forward strand.
GTTTACTTCTCGGGGCTGCCGCTGGAAAGCGAGCCGTATCGATTACTGAGCGAGTATCCTGGTGATGTAAACAGCCACGGACCAAAAACGTACATTTGCTCATGGAGCAGGTCATTCACACTGGCAGACAATCGCGCTATATCTATAGATAGGATTTTCTTTCCATGCAAGCAAAAAAAAAAAAAAAAAAATTCCCAGATCCGACTACCTCGCGAGGTAGTCGATACCCAAAAGCCGATGGTGTATAGAACACGTATATTAGGATTTGTATGTGAAATTTCGGCATCGAAACTGCTCCCGTTTAGCTGTAAACGGGAGCAGTAAATACGGCTGTAAATACGTATTTACGGCTGTAAATACGGCTCGCTCTCCGGCAGAGAGCGAGCCGTATCGGTATCGTACTCGGTATCAAGTACCGAGCTATATTCTGGCCAATATGGCGATGTAAACAGCCACTGGACTAAAAACGTTCCGCCTGCTCATGGAGCAGGTCATTCAACACTCGCAGACAATCGCGCTATATGTGTCTATAATGACTATAGAGAGGATTTTCTTTCCATGCACGCAAAAAATTTTTTTCCCCGGCTCCGACTACCTCGCTTTAATGTGCCTTATAATCCGGTGCGCCTTATGTGTGAAATTAGACCATCAAATAGACCGTTCATTGATAGTGCGCCTTATAATCCGGTGCGCCTTATAGTCCCAAAAATACGGTACTTGTTTCTTTTTCTTTCTGTGTGTCTCTGAGTTAGTGAGTGAATGACTGCTGTACCCGCAATTAATTATGACCCGCAATCCAGCATCAGACAACAGAAGAGATGTGGGTCTCAGAGCTCTAGAGGCAGAGATGGTACCTGTTGGTGATGGATTTTGACTGTTTTTGTGATTAATACACTAATTGAGGAATTGACTGTTAAAACTAAAGTGGTGCAGAGAGATATTGCCTTGCAGTTTTTATTGATTTTTATGGGCTCTTTGACAGTGATGTACAGGCCTTTTTATTTGTGTTCAGGTTGAACTTCTTTGTTAGCCTGCCTTTTTAGTTATTTTAGTACCTAGTAAACGCAATTTGTGTTTTATTCTATCCAGTCAGGAGCATTAGTTATGCAGAGTTGGCAATTGCAGCCTGTCAGCCTGAGTTCAGGTTAACAAAAACCCAGCTTACGGGCATTTGTAGATCTGTCTACACATTTGCAGATCCAGATCATGACACACCCAGAAGTGTTGCAAAAGTCACATGTACTTTGACAGCCAATTGAGACACAACTGTGGTCTTTTCAAGCCGTTTTTAACCAAGTACACAAATGCAAAATCTTGTTACACATTTCTCGATCTTTTTACATATTTGTGAATCTGTGTACACACTTGCAAATATTTTTTACATATTTGTGGATCAGTGCACGCATTTGTGGATCTGTGCACGCATTTGCGGCACTGTGCGTACGCTTACAAATAGTTTTGTAACAATAATAGCTCCATATACAACACCCTTTATGGAGCAGCAGTGCTGCTATTTGAGTTTTTGCACTTTAACATCTATTATTTAATTGTGTTGCTCCAAACACTTCTGATAAAGCTGTCAAGTTCAAGTTTCCAACTCATATTGATGGCTCATTGTTTTATTTAGCTATGGGAACTTTTTATAACAGGCCACATGATATTAAGGCAGAGACTGACAATAAAGTGATTTTCACAGGTGTGCAGGCTTAAACAGGTGAGGTAAAACATGACCTAGAGCCCTGAACAGGAGCTGTGCCTGCAGGAAGCTGAGCTGGCAGACATGACAGAAATAATCGTGATTAGTCGACTAATTGAAAAAAATAGTCGTTAGATTAGTTGACTCCCAATATAATCATTTGTTGCAGCCGTATAGACTAGATTCAGCTGTTTTTAGTTGAATAATTTATTTAGTTATTTGGAGGCAACATGGATCCTGAGAAAATTCAAACTTAATAAGCTGGACTGACTCAAAATTTGCAGTAATTTCAGTTCTAGTAAAATTTAAACAAAGGTGATTATAATTTGGCAAATTTATGTGCCAGTTCCCCTTAAATTTAATGAAATGGCCTTAAAATGTCCTAAAGTCTTAAATTTAACTTTTTTTTAACTGTAGAAACCCTGCTCCTGTAAGCGTTGACTAACCTTTTCTTTTTCTAAAAACATGTTTCCTCTCCAAACAGGAGTGACAGGAATGTGTTTATAAAGTACGAATCCCTCTCAGAGTGTTTTTTTTTTTTTTTTTAAATCCTTTGCCTGGCCCGGATTGTACGTGTTGAAAGGAAATTTTGCCATGATCCTAAAATATGGAGCAGCAAGTCTCAGCTTGTTTAATCTGAAATCACCTGATGGATTTCAGGTTGCACTCGGCTCGTAAAGTCTGGGAGTGAAAGGAGCTGCAGCAGGCTGAAATCTTACACATGTACAGTAAGCCTGCTGAGACGGATTCTCACTTTTTCTTCTTCAGCCCTGAAGTCAGTAAACATTTCACACCTGAGAGCTCAGGTGCAGCCGTCAGTTCCCTGGCAACTAGGAGTCTGTTTACAGCAATCAGAGTTGGTATAGAAACCTGAGGAGGAGCCGTTATGGAGTGGACAGCAGGAGGAGATTCTTCTGCTGTCTGATCCTCAATATGAGACCAGCAACAGGGACGTAACCTGGTCCAGGTGACTTGGCTGCTTAAGGTTCACTCATTCATGACGGACCGTGTATTATTATAAAAAGTGCATTATTATAACTGATTTTGGATCAGTTCTTTATGTATTAACAAAGTTGGGAGTATTCCTGCTACAGTTTGCAGCATTAGGTTTCTAAGATTTTTTTTTTTCCTGGCACGTAAAATCACTATTAAAATGGTTGATGATCCTGATTCAATCAGGATCGGATCCAATTGGAATTGAATCAATTCAGAACCTCAAGAATCGGACTCAAATCGATTCTGGAAATTAATGATGATTCCCAGCCCTATTTACAACACATACCATTTGAGGGTTTGTGAGTCACATCACCTGTGTGGCGGCTAATTAGCTTGTTAGCTGCGTTGGGGGAGTCCTTTATGCACTCATAATTGTGTTTCCACCACATAGTGATTATGAGTCTCTTGCCGGGTTCTTAAATACAGCCTTGGTTTGTCCATTCCCTCTGTAAAACAGTTGAGATGACACGGATGGCCATCAGAGGCTAACAGATTTGGCTTCTGCTCCATTTAGTGTTAGCATCTGTGCACTTTGCTTGATTTTTTTTTTTTTTATTGGCATCTTTAAATGGAATGAAGAGTCAGTTGTCACATGCTGTGTAGATGGAAACCGTGTTTGTTTTCGTTACAAGTCATTTTTAATTGTTCAACCCATGTTCTGCTGCATTTGAACAACACTGACCCTAGGGTTGTGCGATATGACCAAAATTTCATATCACGATATGTCATTATGTGTGTGTGTGTGTGTGTGTATGCATATGTGTATATATGTGTGTGTTTGTATGTGTATATACATATATACAGTATATGGTCCTTTTTATGTGATTATCTCAACTGTAGAATATACAGAAACTTACTACTTACTTAGTACTTACTTAACTTACTACTTTTTTGCCCCACTGTACAGTATATATACATACAGTATATGTGTGTGTGTATGTATATATATGTGTGTGTGTGTATGTACACACACATACAGTATCTCACAAAAGTGAGTACACCCCTCACATTTTTCATGGGACAACACTGAAGATATGACACTTTGATACAATGTAGTCAGTGTACAGCTTGTATAGCAGTGTAAATTTGCTGTCCCCTCAAAATAACACACAGCCATTAATGTCTAAACTGCTGGCAACAAAAGTGAGTACACCCCTAGTGAAAATGTCCAAATTGTGCCCAATTAGTCATCTCCCCTCCCCTGGTGTCAGGTGACTCATTAGTGTTACAAGGTCTCAGGTGTGAATGGGGAGCAGGTGTATTAAATTTGGTGTTATTGCTCTCATACTTTGTCATACTGGTCACTGGAAGTTTAACATGGCACCTTGTAGGGAAAATTGGTTGTAAGGTATAAAGATTATTTAATTTATAAATTAGAGGTGTGTGTGGAAAAGAAGCTTTTTCTATAGGATGAAACACATCTTGATTAAAATGAAAATTCATGTCATGGTTTGGGGCTGCATGAGTTGCTGCCGGCACAGGGGTTCACTGAGGGAACCATGAATGCCAACATGTACTGTGACATACAGAGGCAGAGCATGATCCCCTCCTTTCGGAAACTGGGCTGCAGGCCAGTATTCCACCATGATAACGACCCCAAACACACCTCCAAGACGACCACTGCCAAAGAAACTGAAGGTAAAGATTGGCCAAGCATGTCTCCAGACCTAAACCCTATTGAGCATCTGTGGGGCATCCTCAAACGGAAGGTGAAGGAGCACAAGGTCTCTAACATCTACCAGCTCCGTGATGTCGTCATGGAGGATTGGAAGAGGATTCCAGTGGCAACCTGTGAAGCTCTCGTGAACTCCATGCCCAAGAGAGTTAAGGCAGTGCTGGAAAATAATGGTGGCCACACAAAATATTGACACTTTGGGCACAATTTGGGCATTTTCACTTAGAGGTGTACTCACTTTTTTTGCCAGCGGTTTAGACATTAAGGCTGCATGTCCACCAAACACTCTTTTTCTGCTGCGGGCAACTATTTTCTATTCATTCTCTATGTAGTCCAGTGTCTACAGCGCTGAAACGCTCTCACCGGTGGCCACTTTGTGTCGCGGTGCTCAGAGTTGGAAAACAAATTTCAGCTTTTCAGAGTGCAGCTGAGCTCGTCAATGTCAGATCTTTCTAAGCACCCAATCAGAATAAGGAAGGGCGGGACATAGGACGCTGGTACAGTCTGTAACCAGACTCCTGTTTTCCGTGTCATTATATTTTGCATCCAGAGCTGCTACAATGCTAGAATACATTTCTTGTCCCTTGTTGTTTAGAGCAGGGGTTCCCAAACTTTTCAGCCCATGACCTCCAAAATAATGGTGACAGAGACTGGTGACCCCCACTATCCCCAGAGGTGACTGAAACATAAAAAAAACTTACACATAGGACTCACGCACTAATAAATGTAAACAAACGGGCATAACAGCACAAAAGAACAGAACAGCCCGACAACCATGGTATGATTTTACATGTAACAATTTTCTAAGCGATTAAAGCAGAATACATTTAAGTAATTTCCATGTAATTTAGGGGTGAACATTGTTGCTGTCGTGCAAACTTAATTTTGACACAATGCTTTCATTTCCATGTTAGCAGAACAATCAGTCAAAGTAATAGCCATAAACTGTAGCATTGCGTAAACATGTGAACATTGTTACGGTGCAATGTATATTTTGGCAAACTATGTTTCAGCGTTAATTAATCTCACCTAATGAGATGGGTGGGCAATATGCATGGAGCACACCAAGTCAATTCTGGGTTTAATTTTGGAGATGGCCACTCGGAGATCATCCTCCATGTTTAGACGCAATCTGTATTTCTTTTTAATATATGTCAGTGCCAAGAAAGTCTTTTTGCACAGGTATGTAGAACTAAACGGCATCAGTACATCCATCACGGCCCTGTATAGCTGTGGATATTCTCTCTCCACTGAAATCCAGAACTCGGCAAGCATTTTTGAATGAAAAGCCGTCTCTAAGGTGCGGTCACTTGACAGCTCAACCAGTGCGTTCTCCATATCGATCCATGTCGGATGGCAGATGACTTGGGGCCGTTACAGTGAATGGCGATCTTATCCAGTCATATTTTTCCGGAGTTGCGTCCTCGGGGAAAAACTTGTTAAAATGTTCCAGGAGGGCTTGAAGGTGGTAGTGATGGACTTCTTCACCGTGTTAACACTCAGATTATTTTCCTCCATGAACTCCTCCAGCTCAGAAAACATATCAATCCTGCCCATCTCAACTCTTGCAGTCCAGCGAGCCACTTTCCTTTTGAATGCACGGATTTTATCATTCAGCGACATGATGCTTGTGTTTTCACCTTGCAATGACATGTTAAGTCCATTCAGTCTGTCAGATATGCAGGACAAATACACTAGCCTTGTTAACCAGTCAGGGTCAGTCAGGTGGTCAGCGAGCTGGGACCTGTTCTCCATCAGAAATAAGCACACCTCATTCCGCAGTTCATACAGGTGACTGAGGACATTTCCTCGCAAAAGCCACCTGATCTCTGGGTGGAACAGCAGGCTCTGATGCTCCGATCTCAGTTCATTGCAGAGAGTAGCGAACAACCTTGTGTTGAGTGGGTGTGGTTTTATGTAGTTGACTATTTTTATGGCGGTCTCAAGAGCACTCTTAAGAGCTGGGTCGAGCGTTGTACTCGCAAGAGCTTCGCTGTGAATAATACAGTGTGTAAAGTTTACATGGGGTGCCACTTGTAACACTCTTGCTTTTAATCCTTTCTTTTCCCCCAGCATTGCTGCAGCACTGTCTGTACACACACTGATGCATTCATCCCAAGACAGTCCCTCTTCTTTTAGTTTGTTGTCAAGTTTTGTGAAAATGTCCTCACCTGTGCACTTTACATCCAGCGGAGTGCAAAAGAGCATGTCCTCGTTAAGTTTACCAACAAAACTGTATCTGACGGAAACAAGCAGCTGGGCTGAGTTTGATATATCTGTGGATTCATCTAACTGCAAAGCATATTTCCCTTTCTTCACACTGTCAGTCAGCTGACAACATACGTATGTCCTGGGTCATGTCCAGGATGTGCCGTCAGACAGCGGCACTGCTTCCAGCTCCCGTGCCTGTTTATCCCCATGCATTGTCTGACTCATAGCGATAGCAGCAGCTTTTATTAGGGTTTCTCCAATTGCATGTGTTTTGCCTGTGCAATTAGATATGCCACCTCATATGATGCCCTTTGAGCTTTGGTTGTGGATGTTGTTTGGTTAGCTATGACTTTGTTTTGACCTTGCAATTCTCTCTCCTTTCGGCGGAAAAAATATGCTGGTTTAGCGGCAAGAGATGGGTGCTTAGTTTTCAAGTGTCTGAGCATTTTTACGGGCTCTAAACTTTCATGTACAAGCACCTCGGTGCACACTACACATTGGGGATGTTGTACTTCATTGATAACGATGCACGTGAATCCCTACTGAATATATTCCTCTTGATGCTTGTAACACTTGGAGGAAGGCTGGTCTGACTGCTGGATCCCTTTACGCTTATGGTGCTCTCCTTCTCCTCCTCCTCCTCCTGCACCAGATGTTGGCCTTTCTGGCGGCATGTCTCCGCTCTCCTCTTCTGCCATTTCTGCTGGCCTCACTGCGTTGTCTTTGGTTGGTATTAACCAATGTTTCATTTTTAAAAACAATATCCTGGGTTTAAAGCGTAGTGTTGTGGAGGATGAAAGCAGACGAGACACAAGCTGATGACACAGGTATATTTCTCTCCCAACTCAGAACAGACTAAGGGTGCATTCACATGGCCACTGTTTGGTTCGGACTAACGGACCAAAGTGTGTATTCCGTGGTTAGTTTGGTTCGTTTCGTGCCGTCTGAACACACGTTGGAACTCTGGTGCACACTAAACAAGTGAACTCTGGTCCCCCTGAAAGGGGGGGGGGGGGTCTCGGTTTGCTTGCAAACGCAGTCTGGTGTGCTTCGCTTGCCTTGTGAATGCAAACGGAGTATCCAGCGGACCAAAGGGTGGACATGCCCTCTGTTTGTGTTACCACAGCAACACACAATGAGAAGAGAAAGTAGCTTTTACTGTAAGGTGACTTCATATCAAAACGTGAACGAGCATATTTTTTGCGCAGCACGATTACATTATAACTCAGTGTAAATACATGAAAAGACATTAATCACCATCTGGGTAAGGTGCAGACAGACGAAGTTGCCACTCACCTGAAAAAGTTGAAAATTTGACATGTGTTTCACGTCTGTGGTAGGAATCCGTGGGTAAATAAATCCAACATCCCAATTCAGCTGAAGAGCTCCCGGTCCTTTTGCCCCATTTTGGGTAGAAAATAACAATAAAGACAACTGCGCGGATCCAAGAAATCCTTTTAGCCGAGGAGAAAGGTTTAAAAAAAAAAAAAAAAAAAAAAAAAAAAAAAAAAATGTCTCTTTGACTTGGAGTAGTGAGGAGGAAATGCAGGCTCTGATAGATATTTGGTCGGCGAACCAGATTTCTCAGCTGCTTGTGGCTGCACACAAGAATACCGATGTTTTTAAAACATTTAGCAACATGATGGCTGCACGGGGGTTTATACAGACAGCGGAGCTCTTTAATTAGTTTGTGGCTGACAAACGCCTCTGCTGAAGGGAATGGTGTTATGATGAGAATTGCTCGCTTGCCGAGAATTGCATCCCATCGTCCAATAAACATAATTTAAAGATAATTTACAAGAGGTAATAACAATTTTTCTAAAAATGTATAATGGGTACTTCTAAAAATGCACAAATGGTTACAAGCCTGGCTGTAGTGTTATATTTTATAGTTTTGGTGGATGGGATGCAATTCTTGGCAAGTGAGCAATTCTTGGCATAACACAGTTCTGGCCAATCAGTAAGCCGGATTTCTCTTCTTTGCCAAGATTTTTTCTTCCTGGTCAGTGGTGGCTTCGGCTACAGTGCCACAAACCAGCAGCTGTTGTAACTGCGTGACGTTGTCCAAGCAGTTTGGTCTGCTTGAGTGAAGTGCTGTATGAATGCAAACCAAACGAAGGTGTGAAAATGTTTGCCATTCCCCACTGAGTCGAACCGAGACCCCTGGACTATCCTGGTGTGAATGCAGCCTAACTTTGAGTGCCACAGCGATCTGCTTTATGCATTTTCTCCCCACCTCTGGCACTCAGGTTAAACACATTTACATACCTGTTACGAAGTGTGAACACACATCAACATACACAGATTAACACATTCGCACCCCTGCGTCCTCAGGTGTGAGCCTGGCACAGCGGGGGCGAAAGGCACATCTTTATTTACTACATACCCCCTGGTGCTCTGGCGCCCCTGGCTAGCACCCCCAACACCCCGAAGGTGGAGTGTCATCTCCTTTGTGTCACCACAGTGTGTTGATTTGAGCTGTTCAGATGAAATCTACTGGTGAGTCGCTGACCAGATAGTGATGATATATAGTGAAGTACGTGACGGTAGTGCACCTGTAAGCTGGTTGTGAACCGCCATTCAAATCTAAAAGAAGAAGAAGAAGAAATCTACTGGTGCACACTGACCTGTGTGTGACCTGTGACATTTACTGTGGCACAGTTAAAGTGACATGTCACCTGAGTGGTCACCTAAGGATTCTGAAAATCATCTCACGACCCCCCCCCCCCCCCCACACACACACACACACAGCGTCTCGCGATCCCCTGGGGGGTCGCGATCCCCACTTTGGGAATCTCTGATTTAGAGACTGCTATTAAAAAAATAAGTAGAAAGTCTGACCATAGGAAAAGCGGAAGTGCTGAGCTATGAGTGACAAGCTGTTGCTGGGATACAGGGCACAAACCTTATTTTTTTTTTTTTCCAGGGCACAGTGCACAAGTGCTGAAAAAAAGACGTTCAGGGCGGTCAAGTGACAAAAAACGCATTTGGTGGACATGCAGCCTTATGGCTGTGTGTGGATTTATTTTGACGGGACTGTGGCGACGCCAGCACACCACGGATGGACATTATCTCTCACCCAGAACCAGACAGAGGGGCTGAACAATGGACTGAGGGGGATAGCACCCCACCGGGGTAATTACACCAGACTTTAAGATGCCTCCGCCTCCTGCTGCTTTAGACTACAGCACAGGGAGGCGAATGTATGGTAGGAAGGTAACGTGTTATGTTAATAGTGCCACACGGTGCTTTGGCATGTAACAAGTGTTGTTATAATCTTGCCACTCATGGCCTTTGTTAGACCTGAATATGCGCCAACCTCAGTTCCTACGCGCAGGTCAATAAAGCTATATAAGAGAGCGCAGAGGAACTGAGGCAGACTTTGCCAGACTAGGCTCTTCACGGCCCCAGCGTCCACGCTGGGGTCACAGGCTGTACATATGATAGAGGGTTCAATAAAGAATCTGTGCCGACCTACGCTCGTGCCTTGCCTCCCCATCCTTTCCCTTTTACCCTCTACAGTACAACAAATTTACACTGTTATGGTAATGTAAAAAATACATGTGATGATTGTCAGATTATGAATTTTTTATTTATTTATTTTTTGCACTTTATTGATCCCCAGAGGGGAAATTCAGGGCATCCACTTGGATGGATGAAGCAGCCACGGTACGGCGCTATCCCTTCACCATTCACACACACATTCACACCTAGGGCCACTTTAGAGTCTCCAGTTAACCTAACCTGCATGTTTTTTGGCCTGTGGGAAGAAACCGGAGAAATCCCAGCATAAACCCACGCAGACACGGGGAGAACCTGCAAACTCCACACAGATCACTGTTGTTCGGTGGCTGGGATTGAACCCAGGATCCCCCGGCCAAGGGTGAGTTGCTGTGTTGCCACAGTGCTAACCATTGCGCCACCGCACTGCCCTAAGTTACATTGCCTAAAATTACGAGGTGGATTTTGATTTATATTCATCAAAAAGTAATATCTGAAAATCTTTTGCGGAAAATCGAATCTAGAAAAAAAGTTATAATTGCATGGCCTTGAGCCAGCCATGGCCCGAGTTACCAAGGCCATAGATGTCGAGGCCGAGACTGAGTTATTACCCGCCAAGGTTGGGAAAAACCTGCCTCGAGTCCGGCCTCCAACATTGCTCAGTCGTAATTTAAACCAAATAAATGATGGTCTGATGCACTCTTACTGACGACTTGGCGTCGTTATTTAGCATTTTCTTTTTATTAGAGTGAGATGGTGTTAACTTGACTTACCTCCAATTAAAACGAGGTTAGAAGACTATCCCCTCTGACACAGCACGGTGAGAAACAGTCCAACATCCATGACACACAGAAGCAGTGGCTATCTCACCAAATCATTAATTTCAAGTTAAAAGCTGTGCTCATCACCGGAATGAAGCTTGGCCACTCAGCTGTTCTGCTGTGCGCACTGGGGAGGGAGGAGGGGTGCTGACTTGGAGTGTATGAAGAGTTTTGCTGACGAAACAAGAGTATATGCATTTTAAATCCCGATATAAACGATAGTATTAGATGAAACGATAGACATTTTGTCATATCTCACAGTCCTAGCTGACCCCACTGCCTCCAGAATTACATATCGGGCAGCACGGTGGTGCAGTGGTTAGCACTGTTGCCTTATAGCTAGAAGGTTCCTGGTTTGAATCCCCAGGCTGGCAGGGGTTGGAACCTTTCTGTGTGGAGTTTGCATGTTCTCCCTGTGCTGCGTGGGTTTACTCCGGGGGTTCCGGTTTCCTCCCACAATCCAAAGACATGCATGTTAGGTTAATTGGCTGTTCTAAATTGTCCCTAGATATGTTTCCTATAGGCCCTTAGAATAGATGGTTAGTATTAGTGAAAGCGCTTTGAGTGGTCTTTGTGACTAGAAAAGCGCTATATAAGTGTAGGTTAGTTAGTAGATATGTTACTCCGTGGGTACGTCTTAAAGGGGCAGTATATGATGAGCCCAAATTTGATACACAGATTCACCTTGTGATCCTGACCTCTGACTATGGGTTTGGGGTCAAAGGTCAAGGTTAACATTCCTTATGCCTTATTACTGTACGAGTAAAGCTACGGCCACCAAACCTGGTACACAGGTTCACCCAGGGACCCTGAAGTGTGACTGTGGTTTTGGGATTGCAAGGTCAAAGGTCAACATCAACATGGCTGATAAACTATATCTCAACAACAAAGATCATGATAACCGCAGTTATGTAATACCGTGCTATGGACAAGCCTACTGTGGGAGGCGATCTCCAAAAGGGAGATCGCGCAACACGGCATCCATCATTCGTTGGAAGGTTTGCGCGGCGCCTTTAAGGCCAAACTGCTTAACTGCTTAACCAAACTGCTAAACCACTGCTGTACGGTGGCGCAGTGGTTTAGCACTGTGGCAGCACAGTTTACCCTCGGCCGGGGGATCGCGGGGATCATGAGATCGTGGGTTCGATCCCAGCCCCCGACCAACAGTGAGCTGTGTGGAGTTTGCATGTTCTCCCCGTGTTGCGTGGGTTTACTCCGGGATTTCTCCGGTTTCCTCCCGCATACCAAAAACATGTAGGTTTAGGGCGCTCGCGCACGCAGCGACCAGCAGCCGGTGGCTTGTCACCAGACTGCAAACCAAGTCTACCTACGGGTACAAATAAGTAACAACAAAAAAAAAAAAAGGCATGCGTAAAAATTTGAAAAGTCCGAACGGGGTTATTACCGCTGTTTTGGGGATGTCCTCTGCACGGACTGGGACTTGGTGATAGCCGCGAACCAGGTCTATTTTAGAAAAAATGCGCGCCTTCGCTAAGTGCACCGAAAAATACTGGATGTGCGGAATTGGGTAGCGGTCATGCGCCGTGGCATTGTTCAGCCTGCGGTAATCACCACACGGTCTCCACGAGCCATCAGCCTTAGGGACCATATGGAGTGGGGAAGACCACGGGCTCTTTGAGTGGCGAATTATGCCCAACCTTTCCAGGTTGGCGAACTCCTCGCGCGCAATGGAGAGCTTAGCTGCATCCAAGCGCCGAGCCTTCGCAAAAACAGGCGCGCCAACTGTGGTGATGAAGTGTTCCACCCCGTGTTTCGCAACCTTAGCTGAAAAAGTGGGAACTGTGAGTGCTGGGAACTGGGTGAGGAGAGTGTGAAACTTACCGCCTGCTGTGGCAACGTTAGTCTGTACTGGTGGCGGGGACACTCGAGCTGCACAAGGAATAGAATAAAAAGAGAGTGCATTAACCAGGCGTTTATTCCTCAGATCTACCAACAAGTCCTGTGAGCACAAAAAATCAGCGCCTAACATGTTGAAACTCACCGCCGCTACAATGAAAGTCCATTCATAGTTGCGGCCGTGTAGGGACAGTTGCAGAGTCCTTTCTCCGAATGTCTTGATGGACGAGCCGTTCGCCGCCATTGCCCCGTCCCCGCTGGGTCCAGCCAAGCGGTCCGCATAGGTCGCGGTGATGAAACTCCTCTGGGCTCCGGTGTCCACGAGGAAATGCCGCCCAGAGCTCGCATCTGTTAGGTAAAGCAGCTTATTCTGCTTGCCGAGAGTCGAAGCTGCTAACGACCCCCGGCTTTGGCGTTTCCCTGCTTCTTGAAGCTGCACGGCGGGATGCATCTGTACGCCCTCTCCGCGAAGCGTCGATGGTAGAAACAGAGGCCGTCCCCTCCTCTGCTTCGGGACCGCACTGCTGCTGTCGTCACTGGGGTGGCTTCTGCTGCCTCCGGCTCCTCCCTGCCCCCGGCCACTGCGCCGAGGTCTGCTGCTGCCGCGGACATCGCCTGCTCGCCGCAGGCATCTAGGTGCCGCTGCGCTTCTGCGGCCAGCGCGCGGAAGTCCTGGTGGTTCACACATTTCATGCTGGACAGGGTACCTCTCATGTGCGCCGGGAGGGTCCTCAAGAAAATGTGCTTAAACAAGAACTTGTTGTCTTCCGTCCCGAGCAGCTGCAGCATGTCCTCCATCAGCTCGGCCGGCCTGCGTCCTCCACGGTCTCGCAGGTCTAGGAGCCTCCTGGCCCTCACCTCAGCTGAGGGCATGAAACTTGAAATGAGGGCGGCTTTCAGTGCTTCGTATTTGCCAGCAGTGGGCGGCTGCTGCACCAAGCTCCGCACGCACCGAGCCGCACGGCTGTCGAGTCTTGCGATGACATGGTGAAATCTGGTGTCATCCGCTGTAATTCCCCCGAGCACGAACCACGATTCCGCGTGCTGGAACCATGAGTGCGGGTCTTCTTGCCAGAACTCGGGGAGCTTGAGTGAGACCGCACTCGTACAAACGGGCCCCGGTGAATCCGGGTCAGAGCGCTCGTCTCCTGACATCTCACGTCTTGGTCACCAATGTGGAGATTACGAAATGATGAGACTGGTTGCTTTTTAGTTCCAGTTTATTGCATCTTACATCTCCAGCCTTCTCTCTCTCTCAGACAGAAACAAAGAGGAAGTGCTGCGATAAACCCACACATATATATATCATGCACCCCCACAGACAGAGTCACCCACTCAAGTCAAATCCCTCTATTCATCCCTCACACCAAAAGTCACACATTCACGTTACATCAAATCTTTCTATTCATAACGTACATCAAAGGCAAAGTCACACATCCATGTTACATCCTTCCATTCACGCTTAATCCAAAGTTCCTTCAGGCTCTCGTCCCTGAGCCTCTGTCCTTCTTCTAAGCCCGCAGGTGGCCCAGACTCATTGTCCATTTGAGGCGTGAGGTCAATCCACATTGCAAGCCCACAGTCCTTCTGTGTTTAAACCTAAGCATGCAAATATGTGAGCTACATACAGTTACATACAGTTATGAATATGGGCGCTACAGTATAATAATTTTTTAATTTATATAGAAAATCTTTTAGAAAGGATAAAACAAGTCATTATCAGTTATTGATAATTTTTATGTATTACCCATTTTTCTGAGTATTGCTAATTATTTGCTAATCAATTCCCCTGATACCCCCTGTTTTGATACATGGAGACACACATGCAGCAAAGTTACAGGGTATTTGCTTGATTCTTCTGCTGAAAGGAAGTGTGCTACCATTTTTAATTTTAGATAAAATTTGCGGGTTGCCCAGTTCCCTCAAAAATAAGATTTCAATAGTCACAGCTTCTTTTGTGACATCTCTTGAACTAGTTTACAAATTTCATTTAAGAAAAACAAAATAACCATCTGTGCATTTTTGATATGCTTCAGCATTGATAAATAAGATCAGTTTGTCCAGTTGAACACAGACGGGTTGAATTTGAATAGATGAATAAAAGTTGCGTCACGCTCTTTCAGTCAACGGAAAGGTGGACGTTTTGCCTAATTAGAATTTGATTCAAATTTTTTCCTTGGATGCCTCATTTTATATATTTCTTGGTAAATTGTGGAGTGAATGTAGTTTACCCTGACCCAGCTTGGCCACCGCCGAATCAGGGAAAAACACATTCCTCATTACTGTCATATTCCTGAAATATGACGTTGTCCCACCATTATGTGGTGAGTAACATCAAATGCATACCCTCTGTTGGGGAGGAACATAACTGGGGTGTTAGAATGACTTTAAATAACCGAGTATATAGTAAGGCTATAATCTTGGCTGTGAGTGTTTGCTCATTACTAAATAAATGTTAATATTCACAATTAAGGAAATGCACTGAAAGAATGGACACCTAATGCCTCATTGCTGCTTTAAGTACTTGGAAACATTTAAGACGGCTGCCTGGATTTGTGCCTTCTTCCTGGCACTCTTAGCCAGAAATTTAATTTATTTATTGTTGGTTTTCTGTTTGTTTGGTTTTTAAAGCTACAGCTTCAAATCTTACGTGGATCTTTATTTTTCTTTGGTTACACATGCTCTGACTACTGTCCACAGCTAATGCTCCATGCAAGATCCTGAACATAAAAGTGATCGGTTTCATTCTGGAAAGTCAGCTTTATACCAAACCAACATGGCTCAATTCAAAATTCTGTTTTGTGACAAAACTCATCTCTTGATTTCTACCCTGGCATTGGGTGCCTTTCCATTACTGACCTTTTGAATTTGTTTTGGAATTAAATAATGCCTCTGGGTCTGAACATCTGCCTTTCAAGGAATGTATTAAAATAAGACATCTGCTGGTTGCTCTGAAAATTAAAGTTAACAGAGTCATCTGTATCTTGGTGTGGTGGAGTCTTGTCTTTTTCCCTTGAACAGATAACTCCATATGAGCTAACACCATGCCTACAAGACTATAACCTGGTGAGAAAAGTACAATCTGACCCTGCCCCCTGTATTTATCGGGAGTGTTTGTAGCACTTTCTAGAAATTCCTTAATTTTCTCACTACCTTCAGGCTCCCCCTTAGCTGTTTGTGACAGCCCGTTTTTAAAGCGTACCTGTGGTGGTCGTGAAAAAAAAGATATTATATTGAGCCCCTGTCTCACGTTCTAGTTCAAGTTTAAGTTGAAATTCACGTTCAAAGCAATTTGATATAAATCCATTGCTGATCTGCTGGTTCAGCTATGTCAGCAAAACATGGGTACAGCCATACTAGCGGCTACAGGGACTTCCAGGACGCTTCCTGTGATGTAATTTCGTTGACACCGCGATCTGGATCAGTATTGGCTGAGCCTCGAGTACCCGGATGTGGAGCGGCTTCGGGGATATTCAAATTCAAACGTTTATTTCAAACTCAGGATTCATATTAAATGCAGAACTAAAACGAGTAGAAAATAAATAAATAAATGCTTAAATTCAGCGGCTTGTCTCATCTGATCTCGGAAGATGATTCTAAAACTATCTACAGAGCAGCAGACACTCGTTGCTCTTTTAAAAACAAAAACATACAATGCGATATGGATATCGCAACATGGCGGAATGTAAAGCCTTTGGATGTCTGAATAATAAGCGAAAAAAACAAAGAAACACTTTTTTTGTGTACCCAAACCCAGCTCACCTTGTCAGAAGATCGGAGCGGAAACGGGGCACAGACGAATAATTTCAGACAAAATTGCGTTGTGTGTGAGGACCACTTCGTCACTTTAACCCTCAGAAGACCTTTCTGGCTCAAACCTGTAGCCATGTTGGACAAATTCTTCCTCAGAGTCCGACAATTCAGCCATAATAGAATAAAAACACTCACAACAGCACCCTAGTCTCTCATACAGGCGGAGCATTGACTGTTGAGTATCAACGAAGTGACGTCACATCTGCATGTGTCAATGCTGCGCCCACAGTTTTCATTGGCTGTCCATGGCCAAGGTCCTATTTGAATATATGTCTGGTGGTATATGGCTGGCAAAAATTATTTACCAAAATAAGAAATACTTTTTCATAATGTTTTCAAGTCAAATGCGTCTTCACGACCACCACAGGTACGCTTTAATCACCATCAGGGGGGCCATTATTGTGAGTGTTGATTGCATAGCCAGGTCCCCCTGGTTGGGGGGGGGGGGCTGTTTTCACATCCTGCAAACATTCCTCTGTCCTGCATTTGTTTGACTCATCTGGCAAATCTCTCCCTTCCTTTCTTTTGATCTATGACTGGGACCTTTGTCTGATAATGCATAGCCTCTGGCAGATCATATGCACAGGGACATTAATTATCAATCTCTTTTGAACCTCTGTGCTCTAACTCTCACTTTGTCACACGTCAGTCCTTCCTATAAAGTGCACTGTCATGCTTCAGTCAAAGAAAAAGGTCAGATACAGCACTTCAAAACCTGCTCCTTCTGCCTCTGAGGCAAAAGGGGACACAGAGAGAGAGAGATTTGATTTTTCAACACACCTTTATTGTCACAAATTCAACAGAAAAACACAACAACTAAAACAACTAAAAGAAGCAATGGAAAAGAAAAATGTCTCACTGACAAGAAATCAAAGACACAAGTAACCAAACCAGGAAAACTAAAACAAAAAACTTGCTTCTTACATCAGGATTATACCATAGGTAATTTTCCCCTCCTTAACACAACACAGGATGTGCTTAAAGCACCACATAGCCTCAAAGGTTTCAACATTCTGCATCAGATGATAGTAATTGTAATCAATCATTATTCGAGCCTTAATCATGCCAACCAGCATGTCTTTTACATTACAATCCAGTATTTGTTCAATTTTTCTTTTCCTACTAACATAGATAGCCATTTTAGCCTGACCCAGGATGAAATTTAAAAGTTCACTCTTTTTCTTAGTTCTCTGCCTATATGGAAAACCCAAGATAAAAATCTGCAGGGAAAAGACTTCTCCAAACAGATAAAACAGTTTCCCCAAAAAAACAAACAACAAATGCAGTCTGTTACAGTCCAGAAAACAATGAAACACAGTCTCTTTCTGAGGACAAAAAGGACAAACCTCAACAACATTTGGGTTTAAAATGGAGATAAAAGCATTTACAGCCACAGCACCATGTAAAACTCGCCATTGTAGGTCTCCAACCTTCTTAGTTAATGGTGGTTTATAGAGTGCTCTCCAGGCAGGCCTCACCTCTGAACCCAAACCCAAGTGTTTCCTCCATGGTGTATCAGCTCGACCTTTTAACTTATTTACATTTAAAACTTTCACCAAGAGTCCATACATTTTTTTACCCGGAGAGTCACAAATGTTAATGTGTTCAGAGTTTAAAAACACACCAGTGCCATCTTTAAAATCAGGAGATAAAACACTAAAAGGAAAAGGCTCATCAGAAGTTCGCACAGAGTTTTTGCAGTGTAAAACAATAGCAGAGTGTTCTTCTGCAGACAGGCAGTCTCTCCAATCTTTCAGCAAATTCATTATAGTTCTGACTGAAGAAACGCCAAGAGCAGAGCACAGGGCAACAGCATTGTCCAAGTTAGGACCACATAAATTTACCAAGTGTCCCAGCGTTGTGACCTTTGCAGAAATGAACTTTTTTAAAACAGAAGGTCCTAAAGCATTGCCCACATCAAAACGGGTCCCGAACACAAGTGGTTCCTTTAAAAGCCAGAAAGGTGACAAGGAAGCCTGGGGAGAGTTCTTTTTAAAAAGTCCCCAGATTTTAAAAGCACTTTGGTAAAACTGGGGAAGTTCTGGGAGTTTTTGGCTCCTTAAGTCCATTAAAAACAGCGACTCCTCTAGTCCAAGCCCTCCACAGCGAGCCAGGACAGCCCTGGCAATAGGTCTCCACACAAGGTCCAGGGGGCCACTCAGCAGTCGCTGAATGAACTGCAGGCGGAAGACAGCCCCCCTGCTGGCCAGATGGATGAGCCCTTGACCACCTTCTTCCCTCGGTAAAAACAGGATGCTCTGTGGAACCCAGTGAAGACGGTCCCAGAAAAAGTCCACGACTATAGACTGCACTCTGGCCAGCAAATTGGGTGGAGGGTCCAGACAAGACAGTTGATGCCACAGCATCGAAGCAATCAAATTGTTGATGATTAAAACACGACCTCTGAAGGACAAGTTTGGCAGAATCCATTTCCATTTTTTCAGTCTTCCTTCAACTTTTTCTAAAAAACACTCCCAATTTTTCCCAGTAAAAGTCTGATTTCCTAAGAACACACCAAGATATTTAAAACCACCTTGTGTCCACGAGAGGCCACCAGGTAGGGCAATTTTTTGTGGTTTCCCCCCCACCACAACAGCTTCACTCTTACCCCAATTCACTCTCGCTGAGGAGCACTCACCAAAAAGATTAACAGTTCTTAAAAGGTAGTCTACATCATTTTGATTTCTTGTAAAAACAACAACGTCATCAGCATAGGCAGACACTTTAAAAACAGAGTCAGAGTTGGGGACTTCAAAACCAGTGAGGCCTTGCCTTAGTTTACAAAGGAGGGGCTCAATGGCAAGAGAGTACAGCATACCTGAGAGGGGGCAGCCCTGTCGGACACCCCTCTCAACTTTGAAAGGAGCACTCAAACCACCATTAATCTTAAGAATACTCTCAATGTCTCTATACAAAGCCTGGATCATGGCGATGAACCCTGAGCTGAAACCAAAGGCCTCTAATGTCTGCCAAAGGTATGGATGTTCAACTCGGTCAAATGCCTTTTCTTGGTCTATTGAAATAAGACCAAGTTCTTTGACCAATGAGCTGGAGAGGTCCAAAACATCACAAATTAAAAAAATGTTGTCTGTAACCAACCTACCAGGTACACAGTAGGTCTGGTCTACATGTATGACCTGCTCCATCGCCTTCCTCAGTCTGGTAGCCAACACTTTGGAGAGAATTTTGTAGTCAGTACAGAGGAGGGCCACCGGACGTCAGTTTTTAATGTCTTTCAAGTCGCCTTTTTTTGGAAGGAGGGTGAGGACTGCTCTCCTACAACTTAGGGGCAGGTGACCCTTCCGCAGACTGTCAGACAGTACTTCCAGCAAGTCTTCACAGATCTCAGACCAGAACGCCTTGTAGAACTCCGATGGTAGACCATCTATCCCTGGGGCTTTCCCACACTGAAGAGACTGGACAGCCACTGCTAGTTCTTGCAGAGTGATCCCACTCTCCAGCTCCGCATTCATGCTAGCCATCACCTTTGGCAAGTCCGTCAAAAAATGACTCAGTGCATGTGGATTCTCAACAAATTCTTTCTTAAAGAGATCCTTGTAGAAAGCAGCTGCAAAGCGACGGATCTCCGCAGACTCATGGATCGGCCGCCCGTCCTCGGAGCTAAGAGAGTGGATCATCCTCCTCTGACCATTCTTCCTCTCCAGACCAAAGAAAAAATGAGATGGAGTGTCCATTAGTGTGATGTTCTGGAACCTACTGCGTACCACAGCGCCCCTGGCAGCCACACCTAGTAGGTCAGTTAAAACAGACTTTTTGCCATTGAGGGCCTCAAAATGTCCTCTTTCTCCTGTGGAGCCTGCCAAAGACTGCAGCTCCACTACTTCTCTCTCCAGGTCCCTGACAGACCTGGCCAAGTCTCCAGAGACATTGCGAGTATACTGTAGGCACAGATTCTTTATTTGGCTCTTCCCTACATCCCACCACTGCTGCAAAGAACTAAAATTTGATTTTGTTAATTTAAAATTACTCCAAAAAAACATAAAAGCAGTTTTAAAACTGTTATCCGATAAAAGTGACGTGTTAAAATGCCAGTATGCACTACTGCACTTTATATTCTTGATAAAAACACAACACTGAACCAGGGAATGATCTGTGAAGCCAACAGGGACTATAAAAGCACTTTTAAAAATGCTAAAATGATGCTTAAAACTGTAAACCCTACCCAGTCTAGCTAAGGACAGAATATTGTCCTTTCTATGGCTCCATGTGTATTGTCTAGCCTTGCCATGAAAATTTCTCCACACATCACACAGATCATGAGCTTCTATGAGCCCTTTTAAAACTCTCTTGGATGCAGCATGTGGCTCTGGGTGATTCCTATCCATAAGAGGATTTTCTGTACAATTAAAATCACCTCCCACAAATAAAAAGTCATCGTTACTGCAATTTTTAATTGTGTCATCTAAAATATTTAAAAAGGCCAATCTTTCTGTGCCTACGGTTGGAGCATACACATTTATAAAAAACAACTTTCACATTCTCAAAAACAGCTCGAACTTTTAAAATGTGGCCTGCAATTATCTCATCAATGTCATAAGAAAGTGGAATAAAATCTCGAGAAAATAAAATACCTACTCCACCACTGCTGCTGCTTTTATGACTAAGAAAAATTTCCCCTCGAAATTCCCTCCTCCAGTCAGCAGCATTGTCCTCAGAACTATGAGTCTCCTGAACAAACAGAACATTAATTTTCTTGCATTCTGCAAGAGTAAAAACACACGCTCGCTTGGACATTTCTCTTGCTCCATTGATGTTGAGTGTGCCAAAATTAAAACTACACATGTGTATAAGAGGGCAAAGCCAATACAAAAACAGAAAAGAAAGAATGAGCGATAAAAGACTAATCATCCTGGGCAATTTAGTTCTTAACTTTTAGTACAAGCTTTTTTAGTCTGTAGACCTCCTGATCAGTAAACCTTTCCTGCTCAAGCTCTCCCCTATTTTTCATGTAGACCCGAGCAGAGTCAACAAAACGTTTTAGATCAGGGAAGAAGTTTTCAACTTTAACCATTCTGGATCCCTTAGTGTCCTGCAAAAACTTCTGTATTTTTGTGAAGGGGTAACCACCTCCACTGGCCACATCATCACTGCTTTCACCATCACTCTCTATCTCAGACCCAGCATAAGAATCTGGCTGAGATAGAGAAACCTCAGGACTTTCTTTGACAACCCTTTTTACTTTGCTCCTCTGCTGTTTGGTTTCCAAATTCTTTCGCTTGATTGAGATTTTACATAACTCTTCATCTATTTCGATGTCATCCTCATCCTCCAACACTGACTCAGCCACCCTGGTAGCTGTCTCTTCCTGCTTCTCGCTCACCCTGTGCTGTGGTTTTATATTCATTTTTCTAGTCCCACCATCTACCTGGGCCTCATTTGGCTCATCTGTCTGATCCTCAGCGTGATCCCTCTCGGTAATCTCACCCTTGTCCGCAATGTTGATCTGTGCAGCAGCCCTGCGATGTGCTTTAACTTTTGCTGCCGTTTCATTTATGATTGACAGACTGGCTGCGGAGGGCGGCGAAGCCGCCCCGCCGCCAGACGGCCTCGCAGCCTCGGCCGAAGCCCCGCCGCCAGACGGCCCCGCAGCCTCGGCCGAAGCGCCCGATGGCACGGCAGCGCCATCAGCTTCGGAAAGCAGCAAAGCTGCTCCGTCGCCAGACGGCCCCGAGGCCGCACTAGCGGCCTCCCCCGAGTGATCACCCCCCACTCCCTGAGGGCATGATCGAATCAAATGTCCCTCCACTCCACAGCCGAAACACTTCATATAATCAGAGGTGATGTGGATGGTATAATCAAAGCCGTCAATCCGGTATTTAAATACGAGGTTGAGGCTTTCCTCGCTATTCTTTAAAATCATGAGCACCTGTCGCCTAAAAGACATGACATGCTTTAAACGCGGGGACTTACAACCGAGAGGGATGTGCTTAATGGGGGACAAAAGCTGCCCATGTCTCGACAGCTCCTTCTCCAACAGCTCATTCTTTAAAAATGGTGGGACATTTGAGATCGTAATTCTCTTCGCAGGATTCACCAGAGACAGAACAGGAACCAGTGTGTCTTTAATCACAACCCCGCTCTCCACTACCTGGTTAACTTTTTCAACACTATCCAGGAAAATCACCACGGCACTATTCATTCTCGAAGCTGATCTAATGCTTTCATAACCGACCAGCTCCCCCACAGCCAGACTACATTCCTCTACTGAGCAGCTGACAGCCGGTGCCAGTTTAGAAAAGCGCTATATAAGTGCAGGTTAGTTAGTTAGTTAGTTAGTTTGACAGCATGCCGGCGTGTCAGCTTCTCAAACCCGGAGCCTCGCTCCAAAACCATGCTGACCAGCAGAGCTGGCAGCAGAAACCCCCCTCCCAGAACGCCTACCCCACCCCAGCTACAGAAAACAACAAAAATTAAGATTATTTAACAAAAAAAACACCTTAAACATAAAAAGATAGAGAAAAGTTTGAAAAAAATTCACTCACGCTGTCACACGCTCTCAGCTCGCACTCACGACCACACCCACTCAGAGAGAGAGAGAGAGAGAGAGAGAGAGAGAGAGAGAGAGAGAGAGAGAGAGAGAGACTGACTGACTGACTGACTGACTGACTGACTGTGAAAAAGCCTTTATTGCACACTTCAAAAAAATGTAAGCACACCAACATCATTCCTCCAAGTGTCACATTGGAAAAAGTGCAGAGAGAGAGAGAGAGCTGCTCCTTCAGCAGCCCCTCCTTTCACATTTACTGTTCATGCTTCTATTTTTTACAGAGCAAGCCTGTCGCTCGCCTCTCTGATCATTCTGAAATCTTCTTCTACCTCTACTTGGTCCCCTGCCTCCAAATCCACCTCTTTGGCCAAACCTGCAATCACGGGCCCAGTGACCAGGTTTGCCACAGTTACCGCACATTCGTCCACATCCGATGTGGGTTTGAAAGAATAATCTTTTTCCCATTTATTTAAATATTTTTCAGGATCCTTTATTTGCTCTTTTTCTTTTAGTTTGCCATTATAATTTTTTACCGTTCGGTGCGCAGTTTCTTCTTTTTTCTTTTGCTTATTTTTTGCTTTATTTGTTTTTCCTGTACAGTTACCCATTTTTTTGTTTATTTAGTCAGGGACGTTGTCGGTACGCCCACCGCAACACTATTACTCTTTTGCGCTCACCTGTCGATGGAACTAGATGCTCACGCTTTTTTTTTTTTTTTTTTTAAGAATGCGCTCACCTGCCTATGGAACTAGATGCTCACGCTTTTTTTAGAATGCACTCACCTGTCGATGGAACTAGATGCTCACGCTTTTTTTTTTAGAATGCGCTCACCTGTCGATGGAACTAGATGCTCACGCTTTTTTAGAATGCGCTCACCTGTCGATGGAACTAGATGCTCACACAACCTGTATTAGGACTCCTGTACTTTCTTACAGGATCATTACCTGGTATGACCAGATAGGAAAAATATATAGGACGCCGCCTTATTTTACCATTACTAGCTAAGGCTTGACCTATCAGTCAATACACAGCACCTTTACTTTTCTTTTACTTTTTGAAACCTGACTCTTCGGCCGGAAAACAACACAATCGGAACTTTAACCCAAACAAAACTTTTTCCTCGTTGCAACTACTCGTCCGCGCGCTTCACTCTCTTATCGCGTTAGTCACTCGTGGTTGGATTTAGGAGGATCTTGTAACATATTTAGGAACGCATCCTATTTTACATTACTCACTCAAGGCTGGATTTGGGAGGATTTTCTAACGCATATAGTATATACTATATCCTTTTTCTTTAATAATAAAAAGACATCACTTACTTTATGACCCTACTAGTGAGGATGACCGTCACTAGACAGAGTCAGGATGCCAGTTTCCTCCCTGGCGTTCCCTGAAGGCGGGTTTCCAAAACTGACCGTTGGTCAGACCATGCATGGGTTTTGCAAACCAGGGAAGGCTTGGTTCTCCTGGCCTGCCTAGGTATCGATCATCCGGGTCACAGCACCACGTATGTCAGGAATCTCTGAAAACACTCAGAATATGATTGTATATTAGTTCATTACCTCAAGTAAAGATTCGAGACACAAGAATATTCTTTCATAAGTTTTACTTGCATTGCAGCAAGGAGTGCAGACCTCTGCAAGAGCAGATCTGCACCCTTACTTGCAGCAAGGAGTGCAGACCTCTGCAACAGCAAATCTGCACTGAGGGCTGTCCTCAGCGAGCAAACATTTTATACACAGTGGTTGCATAATTCAGTCAACATTACGCAGTGGTTGCATAATTCAATCAACATTACACAGTGGTTGCATGATTCAATCAACATGATGTAGTTTACACTCCTTCCTGCACCCACACAGTTATGATAAAAATATGCTGATAAAATGATAACATGTATATACAATTTTCTGACAGCAATAATACAGCATATCATGGTGTTGAGCTATCCACTGTCACTGCAGGGGAAATTCCTCTACCGCAACAGCCCTAGTCCCAATTAATGGAAAAAAAAAACACTCAGCAGGTGTTTTCTGTTAAATGACAACAGTTAAGTATTAACTATTTGAAGACACAACAGGGTTTTTAATTAAGAGGTATGTGTGCACTAATAGGCTTTATTGTCTTTGTACAGTTGTACAATGATGACAGTTGTTACAATTTTAATTTCATTCACTGTCATTCTTGTAAAAGAATGGTTCAAAATGAAAATATCCCGACAGCTGTTTTGAATTAAATCTATAGTTTTGCATTCACCAGCAGTGTTTCCTCTGCCTTAAAGACCTTGGCGTGGTGGCAACATACAGTATTTTTCCAGGGGGGCGGGGGCAGAAAACACTTAACAGTATTGTAACCAGAATATGTTAATTTCATACTATTTATTTCTTTTTTTATTTTACACAGTAACTCTGCATAAGGAACTGACCATTTGAAGTACTGTATGACCGAAGCTTAATGTTGGAATATTGCCAAGGTGGGGATATGCTCAACTGCTTACATACCTCTTCTGATTTTTTTTTCCGTGTTTAAAGTACTTTTATAAGCTCGTGCTTCTCTCGGACAGTGACGCTAGAACAGGGGTCCTCAAATGTTTTTGCCAGGGGTCTGCATTTGTTTTTTTTCCAGCGGGTCGGTGGTCTGGAGCAGTGCTAACACAGTGCATCAGCAAATATTTCATTTTGATGTCGGGAGGGACAAAACAGAAAATTTTCTTCTGAGTAAATATTAATTGGACACTACGTCAAGGGTACGCAAATGTTTTTTACACAAGGCCCACATTTATTTAACATAAACCTGACCAGGTTACAATAGAGGTGTATTTCAATAAATTGGAATATTGTGAAAAGGTTAACTTTTTTTCAGTATAATTCAAAAGGAAACTTTTATTCATTCATTCATTCATCTTCTTCCGCTTAATCCTTTTCGGGTCACGGGGGGGCTGGAGCCTATCCCAGCATCTTTGGGCGAGAGGCAGGGTACACCCTGGACAGATCGCCAGTCCATCACAGGGCCAACACAGAGAGACAGACAACCTTTCACTCTCACAGTCATACCTAAGGACAATTTAGAATCCCCAGTTATATTTAATATTAATTACATAAACATAGAAATATTTCAAGCCTTTTTTGATTTAATTTTAACGGTCATTTTTTTAAAATTAATTTATGATATTCTAATTTAATGAGATGCACCTATAAACCAAGGTAAATAGTCCACTCACCTCATTCAGAAATGCACATAAAAGGCGGTGCTGAAGAGGATCTCAGGTAGTTCTCAAGTTTCAAAATAGTTTCCATAACTTATGATTATTCTTTTCAAAGACTGGCACACAGCACTGTCTGGTGAACGTTGCAGTGATGTGACGGCAGGTCTGGATGGTGCTTTTTCATACGCTGGAGAGCTCCCTTCTCTCTCCCATTCATGGCTGGAGCGCCATCAGTTGCAATGGACACCACCATTTTGATGTGTTTGTCTTTCTTTCAGCATCTGCATGATGCTTTCATAAATATCCTCACCTCTTGTGTAACTATGGAGGGGTTTGATACCTAAAATGTCGTCACAAAATTCTCCCTTTGCTTTACTGTAATATCTGACAAAGGCACATAACTGTGTGTTGTCTGTACAGTCTGTTGATTCGTCCACAGCTAATGAAATGCACTGTGCATTCTTAATATCACCAGTTAGCTGGTTTGCAAGACTCAGGCCACTCTGAGTGAGGCCTCAGCTGCTCTATTCTTGCTGGGTCATAGATCTGATGGTCTGTAGCTTAATATGAAGATTTCAGCTGAGCAAGTTTGTCTGACCGCGCCTCAGTATTCAACAACCGTGTCGCTGCAAATCAGGCACATTGGTTTTGTGCTGGACTCTGGCAGAATGAACGCATATTTCTGTCCATTCCTCTTTGACTTCTCGGTTTTTGTGAACCTTTCCTTTTTTTTTGCCCGCGATAACTTTGAAAGCGACATGCCGTTTGGTATTAGCTACATCATGGCGGCAGTTACAGAACATTACTGCATGTAAATGCACCGGCGTTGATGGGCGCACATGCATGAGAAATGGCCGCATTCACATACGAGCAATGAGCGTGACACACAAGCGATGGCAGCTCTGCAAGACGGGTTGGCGGCGGGGGGTGGGGGGGTGGGGGGCAACTTCACGCAGGTCTCAGCAAGCTGGTAGTAACGTTCGGCAACCCTGCTATGTTTGAAAGTGGGCTGAATGCACACGCACACACAGGGCCAGGCGCGCTCTGTGCACTGGTGTCACGCAACGCATGTACGCAACACTCAGGCAGCGCAGCAAAATTGGTAAGTAATGCACATAATGTGACACACATTCGGGTCCAGACTGACTTATGATTGAGTCCGCCATTTGAGGAGCCCCGCGCTCGAGAGACACCCTCCCGGCTGACTGGAACAGACGCAGGCGGCGCACTTCCGAACTCTGCGTGGATGATGGTCATGCACATTGTTCATGTGCGCGCTTGGAGAGCATCATTCCTACATATTTTTTTCTTAAATTCATATTTCCTTAGCGTGGCGGCGAAAAAACAAGGATGGCGGCCCGCCACGCAGAAATGTTACCACAGGAAACCCAGACCAGAGCAGATTAATACAGGTCAGGCCACGAGGAGGGGCTCCTCTTTCTTGGTTTAAAAGAGAAGCTCTGATGAACGAAGGATACATTTTTTTTTTTGTGATATCAGGTTGATGATAATATAATTGAAGCAATCTCTGTCAACCTCATGGAAAAAGAGAAAGATTGGCATGATCTCTGAATTGTAGCAGACAGCTCTCATCCATGGGCAAGCAAGGCTGAGGAGTTAAAAAAACAAACAAACCTTAGTTCTAAATGCATTTTGACTTTGTGAATGAACCCACATTGTCCTCAGTGCAAAGTGGAATTGTCCTCCCACTAAAACCTCTTTCATGTTAGCATCATGTCTTTGACCTTGCGCCACTGTTTATTAAAGGGAATAAGAACAAAGACAGCGATTGGTTTATTTCATGTTACACCTCTAAATAATTAAGAGCATTAGGATAATCCTTTCTGACTTTGTGTATGGTGCAAAATTAGTTTCTGTGCTGTTGTGATAAGAAAATGAACTTGGAAACGCCCATAAATGCATTGTGCATCACTGACAACAGACGAATAACCGTGTCCTTGTAATATGGCCCATAGTCTCTCCAGTGTGTCATGGGTCTGCCTCGGAGTCTCCTCCCAGTGTGATGTGCCCGAAACACCTTAAGAGGGAGGCATCCTGATTAGGTGGCCGAACCACCTCAACTGGCTCTTTTCAATGTGGAGGAGCAGCGGCTCTACTCTGAGCCTGTCCCGGGTGACTGAACCCCTCGCCCTATCTCTAAGGGTGAGTCCAGCAATCCTACGGAGAAAGCACCTTTTAGCCACTTGTATCTGCAATCTCTTCCTTTCGGTTATTACCCAAAGTTTGTGGCCATAGGTGAGGATAGAAACGTAGCTTGAACGGTAAATTGACAGCTTTGCCTTAGAGCTCAGCTCCCTCTTCACAAAAGACTGGTACAGCATCTGCATCACTGCAGAGGCTGCTCCGATCCATCTGTCAATCTCTCGTGCCATTCTCCTCTCACTCATGAATGAGATCCCAAGATACTTGAACTCCTCCGCTCGGCAGGACCTTGTCCCCAACCCGGAGGGGACAATCCACCCTTTTCCGACTGAAGACCATGGACTCAGACTTGGAGGTACTGATTCTCATCCCGGCCACCTCACACTGAGTAGCAAACCATCCCAGCAAGACCTTTTGGTCATTGCTCGATGAAGCCAACAGGCCACAATCATCTGCAAACAGCAGAGATGAGATCCTGTGGTTACCAAACATAACACCCTTCGTTCTGTGGCTGCACCTAGAAATCCTCTCCATGAATGTTATGAACAGGATCGGTGACAAATGGCAGCCCTGGTGGAGTCCAACACTCACTGGAAACGAGTTTGACTGATCGTTGGTAATACAAACCAAACTCTCACAAAGGTTGTATAGAGAGACTCTCAAATACTTGGGAGTATGGGGGTATTTGATTTAAGTAAATATAAATTACGTATTTACCAAATAGCAAATTGATGATGGTCACAAAATTTACCAAAGGAAAATTTCACAAATTTACGTGAATAAAATTGAATATACATAAAGAAAATTGCAAATTTATGAGAGAAGCTGCAAATTTAGGGGGCAAAAATTTTCATTTATAAGGAGAACAAAGGTGCACTTATTGGAAAAAATTTAAACAAAAAGGGAGTCAAATTTACAAGAAAAGTTGCAAATTCACCCTCAAAAGTTCCAATTTTGTAAGAAAAGTCAAAATTGCTAAGAAAACATTTATGCCGGAGCAGTGTACTGGGGAGAACAAGAATACAAAATATTTGGTTTTTCATTCTAGATCATTACTGGATATTCAGAGCCCCAAAAGTGGTATCCTGGGCTGCCCAAGTTGCTTGTGTTTTCTTGTGAAATTAAGATTTTTCTCCTAAATTTGCAGAGTTTTTTTTTTAAAGTAAATTTAGTGAAGATGCATTTGTAATTTACCTTTTTATTAAAATGGAGCTGAAGGGAAGGAAAACCAAATATCTGATTACATTCTGACAACTAGACTGAAGAACTTCTTTCCCACTGCCATCAGACTCCTGAACAGATAACAACTCCCAAAACTCCGTAACACAGCTTTGCATATAGGAACTCCCACACTGGCTGCTAAATTTGCACACTGCTTACCTGTACAGTAGATATAGTCTCACCCGTCTGATGTCCATATCATCTCTGCTGCTAATTATCATGTATAGTTTACTGGTACTACCATTACAGAAATTAGCACTGGGTGCTAATTTGTAATTTGTAATTATACACTGCTCATTGCACAGTGCTCATTTGCACACTGTACATAGTTTCATGCCGTCTCAGGTTCACATCATCTCTGATATCAATATACCACTATCGCTTTAGTCATCCAGTGAATTTTCAGTTTCATTCCTCTTGACTGCTTTAACTGTCCAAACTGCCTAGTGTGTGTTATTAGTACTCATTAGTTTTAGTATTTAGTAGCAAGGTGTGCTTAAGGAGTCCTAACTGCCTAACTGTGTGTTGGTGTGTGTGTGTTATTAGCATCCATTAGTATTAAGATTGAGTTATTGCGTTAGTGTGTTATGACCTTATTAGAATTGTTGTTTCTGTACCTATTACCTTGGCATTTGTTCGGAGAGCAAAGTAAGAATTTCATTGCTCAGGAAATATAACATTTCTTAATGGTGCACATGATAATAAAGCCTTTGAACCTTGTAATGGATGAATATTTGGCTTAGCAAATATTTGTATCGAGCTCCAGCACCATCAAAACCAGTGAAAGAGCCTCAGTGGAGCCGCATGTTGTCTGAGGATGCTGAATTGTTGCTGAGAGATAAACCATGCACTTAGGTCTCTGCTCGAAAAAATGAAACAAGTTTATCACATAAAGTCTGCTGAGAACAGGAAGTTTAGATCAACTGGAAGCATTTCTCCAAGTAAATAAGTTCATGCACTGTAACAAATGAGTGAAGGAGCAGAGTTCAGCTGGAGGAGGAAACAACAGCAGAAATACATGAAGAAAACAGGCTGGGTAAAGGAAGACAAGTGAAGATTTAAGAGTGGAGACGTGAGTTTAACCTGCAGCAGATTCTCAAGGGACAGGAAATCACCACAGTGTTGTTTTTAATGAAACATGAAAATAATTTTCCATTGTTGTGCATGGATGCCTACAGAACCCATGCACAACAACAACGGCAAATTAGTTGCAGTTTTTTTGACCTGTTAAAGAAGTGAAATTAGAAAATTTTCCCGCAGAAACTTGAACATTCCAGCGACCCCAGTTGAAAAACGCTGCTTTAAAACATTACCTTAATTTGTACAATATGAAAATAGGAAATATGGGTTGATGATATTTAGATAAACTAGATATTCACTAGATCTGAACAGATATCAGGTAGTTCATACAGTGCTGTGAAAAAGTATTTGCCCCTTCCTGATTTCTTATATTTTTGCATATTTGTCACACTAAAAAGTTTCAGATCATTCAAACAAATTTTAATATTAGACAAAGATAACCTGAGGAAATGCAAAATGCAGTTTTGTTTAAGTTTTTATAAAGGGTATACATGTCATTACAGCATTGCATTGTTTACATTTTCATCACATGTTCCCTTTTTTTGTTTTTTGACAACATTGGAAGAATAATTATTACAACACCCTTTTTTAAGTGAAAGAAAAAGAAATTAAAGAAAGAACAAAAAAACAAACAAAAAAAAACAGGAGAAAAAAAAACAAAAACAAAAGAGAAAATTTTTTTTTTGAAAAAATGAAAGAGTATCTGAGTAGCGTTGGAACAAAGAGAGGTGCCATTATTGAAATGGTATTTGTCAACGATTAGATCTAATGGAAGACACATATGCGTTCCAGGGTTGCCAAAAGTTAAAGAACCCATCCATGTCCTGTCTTAGTGCCAATGTCAACTTTTCCATCGAATAAATGTCTTGAATCACGTTAATCCAATCTTCAGGTGTAGAACAGTCCTTCAACATCCATTTTTTTGTTCGAGCTTTTTTACTTGCCAATATTAAAACAGTGAATAAGTATTTTTCTCCTCATCTTTCCAGTGATTCCGGTAGTAAACCCAAATACAAAGTTACAAAAGAAAAGAGAACTTTTATTTTGAATATTTTCTCCAATATTGTCTGTACATTGGTCCAATATTGGTGGATAACTGGACATGACCAAAACACATGAAAATGACTTCCGGTTATGGCTGCCACGTAGGACGGACGTGTCTCGCTCTGCTCTGCTCCTGGAGAAAAAAAATCGGCAAATAACTCTCTCATTTGGGACAGAACGTATCCCAGCATTTGGGCGAGGATATGTCGGCGAAGCCTAAGGCTGGAAAACCAGGAAAAGGAAAAAGCGAGCCGCCGAAACAGTCCAAATTAACGGACTTTCAGGTCTGTGACGCAGCAAACAAAACTCCATATATGGCGGAGGAGGCTGGCAGCGGTGCGATAAATGCGGGGAATGGCGCAGATGCGCTGATGGCTGCCATGAGTTCAATGAGAGCGGACTTTTCCTCTAGATTTGATGGGATTATGACAGCGTTGGAAGGAATAAGAAAGGAATTGGGTGACTGTGTAGAACGAACGGCGCAGATGGAGCTCCGTCTCGCTAGTGCTGAAGATGACGTCACCCGTCTTCAATTAAAGGTGCGCACTTTGGAAAAAAAAATAAATCTCTGGAAGATAATATTTTGGATTTGGAATCTCGGTCGAGACAGAATAATTTGAGGCTGGTGGGTCTTCCAGAGGAATCAGAAGGTCGGGACGTATGTTCCTTTCTGGAAAAGTGGATTCCGGAGGTGCTGGGCAGCGAGGAGTTGCAATCAGCAGTGGTTCTGGAAAAAGCACATCGTATTGGCCCACGGAGAGATAAGGGACCGCCGAGGACCTTAATTATGAAGTTTCTTAGCAACAGAGACAGGATGAAGATCTTCAACGCTGCACGTGCTAAAGGAGAGATTAAACACCAGGACCAGCAGGTGCGGTTCTACCCAGATTTGGCCACAGGAATCCAGCAATTGAGGAAGCAGTTTGATCCCGTATGTAAGGAGCTGCGCAACCTTGGGATTCGTCATGGTGTAATCTATCCTGCGAGACTGCTGACCACGTATGAGGGCAGAACCCACATCTTCAAGACCCCAGAGGAGGCGCAGGAGTTCATCAAGAAGATCAAAGAAGAAGAAGAGACTGGTGGGAGCTAAGCATGAACAAAATATAAGGTAGAATAATTAAGCATTTGCACAGGCATCTGACTGACTTGAAGTAAATAGTAAGTTTACAAAATATAGATTGTATTATATATTAAAAAAACAAAACAAAAACAAAACAAACAAAAAAAAACTATGATGTACAAAGTTGTTAAAAATTTTGGAGTTAAGTTGGAAAACTACAGAGGAGAGTTAATGTTACGTCATTAAAAGCAGTAGAGTTAGGGTGATTGGGAGGATGAAGAAGGAGTGGCTTAGGCTGTTCCCCGTGGGTGTGGAACGGTCGATGGCTATATCGGGAGACAGAATTTTTCTTTTGATTTTGGGGGGGTTTGCCACAAGTGTGGGAAGGGGAAATTTGTTTGTGTGTAGTTTGTAGGATGAATGTTCAACCACTCATGTTTTTGCTTCTCTGTATGAGCATGTTTACACTGCAAGGTAATCCCAAACTCTCTATTGATCATGGACCAAAGTGTTAATCTTAATTTAACTTCATGGAATTGCAGAGGTCTACAAAATTTAAAAAAACTTAAACAAGTTATGAATAAAATAAAGGACATGGGTTCAAGAATTGTGTTCTTACAAGAAACTCATCTGATAGAGGAGGATGTTAAAAGAATTAGGAGTAGATGGCAAGGAAGTGTATTCACCTCTTCATTTTCATCCCGAGCCAGGGGAGTTATGACTCTCATACATAAATCAGTTCCTTTTCAAGTGAAAAATGTAATTGGAGACAAATTTGGAAGATATGTAATCATTCAAGGTTCTTTGCTATGAGAAAATATAAATCTTGTGAACTTATATGGTCCCAATATAGATGATCAGAAGTTCTTTGCTAATTTATTTCTCATCTTATCATCACTTACAGGGCAACATATAATAGCAGGGGATTTTAATTGTACATTGAATCCAGGTGTGGATAGATCAACAGGACTGGATTGTACGCACATTGGATGTAGGATGACTATTAATCATTTTATGAAAGAATTGAGATTGTTAGATATATGGAGAGAAATGAAACCACAAGTTAAAGCCTATTCTTGTTATTCCAGTACCTACAAGACATTCTCACGTATTGATTATTTTTTGATTTCCACAGAATTAAGGTCCAAGATTCAAAACTGCTTTTATGATAACATCGTGATCTCTGATCATGCACCCTGTTGTCTAATATATGTAGATAAAAAATTGACAAAGGAATCAGGTAGATGGCAATTTCAGCATAAATGGCTTCAGGATGAGGAATTTGTCAAGTATATAGAAAAACAGATAGACGAGTTCTTTGACATCAATACTACACAAACATCAGCATGTGTAAAGTGGGAGGCTTTCAAAGCTTTTATTAGGGGACATATTATTAGTTATACAGGATCAAAATCTAAGAAGACTCGAGAGGAGAGAGCTAAATTGGAACATAAAATAAAAAGTCTTCAGGAAAAGGTGTATGCAGAAGTGACCCAAGGTTGGAGAATGAATTACTGATTTTGAGAGCTGAATACGACAAAAAATCAGCGAATAGAGCTGCCTCGAGTCTTCTAAGATTGAAACAATCTTTTTATGAACAAGGCGAAAAATCAGGAAAATTATTAGCATGGCAGATTAAACAATTGGAAATTAAAACACCAATTACCAGTATTATAAGTAATGGACAGGTAGTTATAGATCCTTTAGAAATTAATAGAGCCTTTAGAGATTACTATGAAAAATTATATGATACCAAAAATGAACCTGATTTAACAAAACTAAATGGGTTTTTGAACGAACTGTCTATACCGTGTATACCAAATGAAAACAGGGAGATATTGGAGTCTAAAATTAGTCAAGAAGAAGTTGGGCTAGCCATTGATAATATGAAATCAGGAAAAAGTGCAGGACCAGATGGTCTTCCAGTTGACCTTTATAAAAAATTTAAGAATAAATTAATAAAACCTTTTTTGGAAATGGTTTTAGAAGCATTTCAAAATAATAATTTACCATCATACATAAATAATGCCTTAATTATACTGCTGCCAAAACCAGGTAAGCCCTCTAATAAATGTGAAAATATGAGACCAATAAGCCTATTAAACGCCGACCTTAAGATAATCTATAAAATTTTAGCAAGACGAATACAAGAAATTTACCAAATATTATTAATCGAGATCAGAATGGCTTTATAAAGGGTAGACAAGGCTTCCATAATGTAAGAAGACTATTTAATATTATTTATTTTAATAAAGAAGCACCGGATACAGCTCTCCTATCATTGGACGCCGAAAAGGCCTTTGATAGAGTTGAATGGCCCTTTCTTTTTGAAGTCCTACAAAGGTTTGGACTTGGAAATAATTTCATAAAATGGGTTTCAAATAATATACAATAATGCTACAGCAGAAATCCTAACAAATAACAATATTTCAAAACCAATAAAAATCAATAGAGGATGTCGACAAGGCTGTCCACTTTCACCTTTACTGTTTACTATGGCAATTGAACCTTTAGCGATAGCGATACGTTTACATTCACAAATATATGGAATTAAAGTTGGACCAACAGAACATAAAATCTCCCTGTACGCCGATGATATAATTTTGTTTATGTCGAATCTAAAAAAATCAATTCCAACCTTGTTGAATTTAATAAAGAATTTTGGGGAAATATCAGGATATAAAATAAATAAAACTAAATCTTCAATATTAATGCTAAATGAGACCCAGAGAAATTACCCAGCCCCTGAGGTAAATCAATTCAATGTTGTAAATCAGTTTAAATATTTAGGAATCCAAATTATGCCTAAGCTAGAATCAGTCGCCAGTGTCAACTATGAAGCCTTAATGTCAGATATCAATGAGTTAACTCAGAGATGGATGTCACTACCAATGTCGATGATCGGGAGAATCAATATACTTAAAAGTAATATTTTACCTAAAATACTTTATTTATTTCAATACATTCCCTTATCACCACCTTTAGATCTATTCTCAAGAATTAAAAAAAAGTTAGTGGAATTTATATGGAACAACAGGAGGGCTAGATTACGTTTGTCTTTATTATATTTACCATTTGATCGTGGAGGTCTGAAATGTCCAAATTTTATGTTGTATTATTGGTCGGCACAACTGAGGTCTATGACATATTATTTTTCATCAAATGATCTCCCTGACTGGACTGAAATGGAATCATACAATTTACCTTTACCTCTTCCCATATTCATATACTCAGATTCGGCAAAAAAATTACAAAAACAAGTTAAAAATCCATTTGTAAAGCATATGATCAAAATATGGTGTGAAGCTAAAAACTATTTAAAAGAACCACAGTTATTGTCACAATTTAGTCCAATATGGGGTAATCAATATTTTAAACCAGGGAGAGCGGACGCTGTATTTAAAGTATGGAATTTAAAAGGGATACAAAAGATTCAGGATTTATATTTGCCATGTGCAGACAACATAATGTCTTTTGAAGAGCTGAGGATCAAATTTAATCTCAATAGAACACATTTTTTTAAATATCTTCAACTTAGAAACTTTATTCGATCAAATCAAAATAAAGCTCTCACTCGACCTATTTATTCATCCTTGGAAAAAATGATGATGAAAGATAGTAAAAGAAAGGGTATTATTTCAGAGTTTTATAACTCATTGACACTATCTTCAAGTGAAAATTCACTGAAAAGATTAAACTACTGGAAAGAAGATCTGCAAATTGAAATTTCAGAGGAACAATGGGAATTGGCTTGTACAGAAGCTCAAACCAAATCAATAAATGCACGCCTTAAATTGATACATTTCAAATGGTTAATGCGGATGTATGTTACACCGGAGGAGTTAAATAGATATAACAAAAATATACCAGATACATGCACAAAATGCATGGAAAGTAAAGGAACCCTATTTCATTGTTTATGGGAATGTAGATTAATAAGAATGTTTTGGGAAGAGGTGAGGGTAACAATTGAAAAAATAATCTCAAAACAAATCATATTGAATCCTAAACTGTTTTTGTTGGGTCTGTACCCAGAAAAGCATAATTTTAATAAAAGTGAAAGAACATTCATAACCTCAGTTTGCTTAATGCCAAAAAATGTATTGCACTATTATGGAAAAAGACTCATAGACCAGATGTGACTCAGTGGTTAAGACAGATGTTAACAAACCTTCCATTAGAAAGAATAACATATATACTGAAATCAAAGGAAATTGTGTTTGAGAATATATGGAGACCTTTTATTGATTATGTAAAAAATTTAAACATAACTCTTGAAGAAGAAGGTGAATGATGTGTGTGGACCTTGTAAATTCCAAACTGGTGAACATAATATGTATACTTATGTATTGGATTGTCTAGACTAAACAGAGGAGCATTGTTGAAGACTTGATTTTGTTGGTGGTTGTTGGTGTTTTTAGTGCATTTTTTTTTTTTTTGTAGTACTTTAGTGTTAGTGTTTGATTGTTTGTATCATGTTTGTTAAAAAAAAAAAAAAAAAGGGTTCAATAAAGATATTGTGGAAAAAAAAAACACATGAAAATGATTTGCAGTCTCATCACCACACAAACGCCAGCAATTCAACCCCTTACGAGTAAATTTGTTTTGTGCAGGTGTTCTGAAAAATCTTACCAAATTTTTCCATTCAGATTCTCTCCACTGCAGGGATGAGGTACTTTTCCATTGCTGTTTATTTAGCTTTTCCCATATTTCCAGTTGTAAAGGGAAATTCCCCTCTTTTTCCCATCTTTCTTTTATATATAATGTGTTGTCTCCTTTTATGTCTTGAAGACCTTGGTATATTTTAGAAATGTATCTGATCCCTGGGATCTCTTTATATGCCATTAAGAAGACCTTCAGAACACCTGACTGGGCCCTTTCCAAATCCTTCTTTTTAAGTATTTTGTTTATGTGGTGTCTAAGCTGAAAGAACCTGAAAAGGTCTTGATTTATTAGACCTTGTTTTTTCAAATCTTCGAAACTTCTTAAAATTTGCCCTTTGAAAAAATCGTAATATGTTATCAGTCCTTTCTCTTTCCACTTTTTAAATCTAGTGTCTGTTTTATTAGGAGTAGAGTCTTGATCATAGGCAATCCATTGCAGTAATCGATAGGGTTCTTTAGTTTGATTCTCTCTGACT
The DNA here is from genome assembly GCA_020510985.1 of Pholidichthys leucotaenia. Lineage (NCBI taxonomy): Eukaryota > Metazoa > Chordata > Actinopteri > Cichliformes > Pholidichthyidae > Pholidichthys > Pholidichthys leucotaenia. The sequence goes on from CM035840.1 coordinate 299,506,412, forward strand.
GTCTTAAACCAAATTTTTAGCGGGGTCTCTATCCACGGGTTAGTGTTATTCAAAAGTTTAGGTAAGGCATTGTTCCCTATTATCGCCTGTAGGGGGATGTCACTTGATATTTGGCATTCCATCTCCTTCCATTGTGCAGTGTAGACTGGGTTACATATCTCTACTAAAGTTTTAATTTGTGCGGCTTTAAAATAGTCCCCGATATTTGGCAGCGTGAGCCCACCTTTGTCTTTGTTTAGCTGTAGGGTTCTATATCTGATTCTAGGTCTCTTGCCCTGCCATATGAATCTTGAGATCCTTCTGTCCAGTTCTTGCCATGTTTTTTTGGGAGGTTCTACCGGTATTGTTTGGAAAAGGTATAGAAGACGTGGAAGTATATTCATTTTGACTGCTTCAATTCTTTGTGCGGTACCCAAGAATGGTATCATATTCCATCTTGCTAGGTCAGATTTTATTTTTGCCATCAGTGGATCATAGTTTAGTGTTATAATATTGTTGAGTTGTTTCGGGATATTGACCCCCAGATATTTCATAGATTCCATCTCCCAGTTAGTTTTGAGTTTGCTTAGTAAATATTGATTTGGGTCATAGTTGAATGTTAAAACTTGGGTTTTATGCTTAATTCGTACCCCGATAAATCTCCAAACTCTGAAAAAACTGAGATTAGTGCTGGAAAAGAGGTGTCCGGCTGCCCCAGGTATATTAAAATGTCATCAGCAAAGAGTGCTATTTTATGTTCCTTCTGACCAAGTGTAATACCTTGAATTTTTTGATTCTGTCTTATCCATTGGCTCAGAGGTTCTATGAAGATTGCAAAGAGCAGTGGAGACAAGGGGCAGCCGTGGCGACATCCTCTTTCCAACTCAAAAGATGATGATAATTTACCATTAATCCTTATTTTAGCTGTTGGTTTTTTATATAATGCCTGGATAGTTCTAATGAAGTTGTTATGAAAATTGAAACTGGATAAGATTCTATATGGGAAAGACCAGTCAACCGAATCAAATGCTTTTTCAGCATCTAATCCCAATATAGCTGCATTTAAGTTATATTTTTTATATGATGAATTATGTGTAAAGTGCGTTTAATGTTGTCTTGTGTCTGTCTTTGTCTTATAAAACCTGTTTGGTCTAAATGAATTAAGTCTGTCAGTATATTTTCTAACCTTTTGGCAAGGATAGTGGTAAAAAGCTTATAGTCCTGATTTAACACACTGATTGGTCTGTAGTTGGAGCAGTCTAGTTTATCCTTTTCAGGTTTAGGTATGACTGCAATGACCCCTTCTCTCCAGGAGGGGGGGATTTCCCCTGTGTGGAGGACATAGTTAAATGTTTTCAGGAGGAGAGGAGATAGTTGCTGTTTAAAGGTTTTGTACCACTCTGCTGTATAGCCATCTGCTCCTGGGGATTTGTTAGCTTTAAGTTTCATAATTGCTTTTTCTAATTCTTTAGGTTGTATTTCTGACAATAATGTTTTATTTTGTGACTCAGTAAGTTGGGGAAGGTTTAATGTGTTTAGGAATGCTTCGGATGCGTTTTTATGTTTTTTGAGGGAGTACAAGTTCTTGTAGTAGTTCTCGAAGCTTTTAAGAATATCCTGAATTCTAAATTTTATTTCCTTTGATACTGGGTCTCTGATTTTGTAGATTGCTCTCTCCGTTTATTGTTTCCTCAATTTATAGGCTAGTAATTTTGCTGATTTGCTGCCTGTTTCATAGTATTTTTGTTTCAGAAATGTAAGTTTCTTCTGGATTTCTATTGTGTAGATCTCATTTATTTGTTTTTTAATTTCCTTAATTTTGATCGAGTCATTAGAATGAGTGTTGTCTTTGTGCTCTTTTTCTAGGTTCTTAAGTTCTGACTCTAATGTGATTAGTTTTTCCTGTCTCAGTTTCTTTTGGAGTGCCAGTTTTGCGATAATCTTTCCCCTTATTACAGCTTTGCATGCGTCCCACAGTATTAAATCAGAATCAGAATCAGAAAAGCTTTATTGCCAAGCATGTAAAAAAACACACGAGGAATTTGACTTGACATTGGCACGCTATGTAAGCATATCACAATGACGTGGCGGCCGTAATTAGGCGCCTAATCCAAAAGATGGGGGATAAGGGAAGATAAGGAAAGGGAAAAATGACACAATAGGCGGAGAGAAAAAAACTTCATTATCAGAAATCTTTGGAGTAAAAAAACTAAAACTTCCAAATGTAAGGCCACTCGATGTCGTGGCTGTTGCTGGTGCGGCTGTTGCTGCTGGTTGAGACTGAGCGGCGGTCCCGAAGGTGAATATTCCTCCTGCAGGTGCAGCAGAGGTGGTCTGCGTGGACAACCCTCCACCCAGGGTGAATCCTGATCCTGTAAATTATGATTACAGAGAAAAAAACCTCTCAATGGCAAGGAGCAGACAAACATACCTCACAAAAACAAGACAGCAGAGAGAAGGCAGTCTGTGAAAAAAGTCAGTATGATGAAGTCAGTGTGTGTGAAGTACAACAAAGATAGTCTCCTAGGCAACGAAGGATGTTATATTTTCATGTTTATAAACATAGCTGAACATGTCCAGAGTTATCTCTTCTTCATGCCAGATGGTAAAAGCTCCATGTTAGTCTCATGAACGCTGTCCTTGGAGAGTTCTGATTATCGCACAGCAGCGGCAGTGTTTGGGTTACAGAGCCAGCTCACACATCTGCTTATCTCAACTCTGGAGGAGTGTTGTCCAGGGGCGCCGATCAAGGACGAATCTGCACAGAAACTTAGAGTGTAGGATTTTCTTCTCTTCGATTCTGTGCATCACAATTTCAATTAACATTCACTGGCTTTAAGTTCATTCCTTGAAGAACATTCAGCGACTCCGAGATGTAACCAACCTTTCGATTCAGTTCAGCATTCGCCGCCATCAGCGCTCTTCCAATCTGGTCAAATTGATGGAGAAGCTTAGCCGGGTCCGCTTTTTGATTAGCTCCTTCCAGTTTTTTTGATTTGCGGTACACAAGGAAGACTCCCAGGCCAATCAAAAGGTATCCTGCGACCATGAAGCCGAATAAATATAGATCTTCCGCATCTTCGATGGAAAGATCACACAGACACATGAGTCTCCAATTGTCCCATGAATCTCTCACATAACCTGCAGCCGAAGTGCCTGCGGGACATTTGGGCTCCCCCGGGCCCGATTTCCTGGTTGAAAAGATTGTATCAATTGCGTTTAAAGCCCAGCTAATAAAATCCATTTTCGTTTTTTCCGTTTGGGTTGAGATCAGCGAGAAGGAGAACAGGCACAGACAATCACTCAGACAGCCAGCTGGGATTTAGGTCAGGAAGGCAGGATAGGAGGGGTGGAAAAATGCGACTGCTCTCTCTGGGAGCCGGAAGAAGAAGGGGGGTAAAGGGGATACTTCTCCATTATCATTTTCTTCCAAATATCTGAGAATATCTGATTCCAATTCATCTTTCAGTGGTCCTTTCAGCACATTTGAATTTAACCTCCAAGAAAATGTATTATTTGTGTATTTTTGGATACTTAAGTCCATATAGATCGGACTGTGGTCAGAGAGATCCATCAGTCCTATTTTACATGTTTTTACTCTTCCAATGTCTCTATTAAACATAAAAAAATAGTCAATCCTTGAGTATGATGAATGTGGTGCTGAGTAAAATGTATAATCTTCTACACTGGGGTTGAATTCCCTCCACACGTCACAGATTCCCATTTCTTTTAGTAGTATCCGAGTTTTTCTACTTTGAGTGTTATTTTGATGTGGAGAATTACCTGATGCATCCCAGTATGGATTCAGTCTTAGACTGAAGTCTCCCCCACATATCACTAAACCTTGGGCTTTAGTTATCATTAGGTCAAATACATTTTTATAAAATTTCCAGTTAGCCCCTGGAGGTGCATATACATTCAGCAGGGTGATATCTTCTCCCTCTAGCCGCCCTAGTACCATACTGAATCTCCCTTCTTTATCTTTGTGTTCTGATTTTTTTTCAAATATAATTTTGGTTGAGATCAATGTCGCTACTCCCCTCCTCCTCCCTGACTTATATGAAGATGAAGAGGTCATTTTAAACCCTTGTCTATTGAGTTTAAGCCTCTTTTCCACTAGCCCAGCACACCTCGGTACGGCTCGATTCACTTCAGTACGGCTCGGAATGCTTCTGTCTCCATTAGCACGGTGTTTGGCATGGGTGTTGTGCTGGGGTGGGTGGGTTTATAACAGCGAGGCGGTGCCACACTCCCGTGACGTAACACACGCGACCCAAGCAAAACATTTTTTTTTCCAAAACTTTATTGAGAAGACCCAAGCAAAACATAACGCATAGCTGTACAAGGCCACTCCTCGGTCTGTGGCTTTTTTCACCGTAAACGCCAAAAAGGACCGCCAGACAAGGGTACAGGCAGCGAGATGAAATATGAATGAATATTTCAATTTAATACTATCCCACTTGTACTTACAAAAACGTGTGAATATTCATAAAAAGCACACACATGAAAGGTAGCACCACAAGCAGTGGGTCACAGCGGTTTTGGGCAACAGCAACACAATTGTGTATCCTTTGCCAATCTGTCTGCTGTTATTTAATGTTTAACAGTTAAGGGACGGATGATTATATGCTCCAAAACTGGAAAAACTCTCTGATAAAAAAGCTGCAACAACACAAGTCACTTTTGGTTTGAATTAACTGCCAAATGACCTAGAAATAATGAGCTGAAACTTGTTTTTATTCGTATTAAATAATGACAGTGGCACACTGGCCAACACCAATTTGTATTATTTTTTACATCCTAGGGCATTTTGGATGTACTGAATAAAAAAAAATTCATGTTTTTCACCTTCAGGTCAACGTTTGGAACAACAGTATTATTATTTTCCGTTTAGATGATGCTACACTCCTTCTAAAGTATTGTAATTCTCTGAATTTGGAATGCCGATAGAACATTCAATTTACATATACTTACTTTTCATACCTACTTTGACTTGTAAGCTTGACCAGTCTCTCCTGCTGCATTTTAAAGTCCAACTGTGCAACTTCTTATAAGTTAACATAAAAAATTTACCCAAAGTTTAGAAATGTATCATGTGGTGCTAATTTTTTATGATATTTCAATAAAAAGAACAAAAAGCTGACAAAAACATTTGTTTTTTGGTCTAGTTAAAAATTACATTACCTTTACAATGGTTGACCCCTGACAGGATGATCAGCATCATTTTCATCAGACTAGGCAATGGAATTTCTATGTAATTATACTGTTTTATAATTCAGTGTTATAACAGACAAACCACACTTTCCAAAACAATTCCATTTTATTATGTACAAAATATTAAAATTAAAAAAAAACTTTGCAACACAACATGAAGGTTAATCGACATTTTATACACGCCGACCACTGAGTGCCTCTACACCAGCTTCCCAAACTGGGTCAGGAAGGCTCGGTTGAATGAAGCCGTCTCTGCCAGCTCTGGGTCAGGAAGGCTCGGTTGAATGAAGCCGTCTCTGCCAGCTCTGGGTCAGGAAGGCTCGGTTGAATGAAGCCGTCTCTGCCAGCTCGTGGGATACCCTCGCGTTTTCTGCAACCTCATTTAAATGTTGCAAATATTTATCATTGAATACATTTTGCGCCTGGTGGCGGGACAGATTCACATTGGAGAATCCGGGCGGGCTGGCACGGCGGACGCGTAGATTCTACAAGGAAAATGCACACAATAAAATACAGCACGAAAGTGCAAGATATACAGAAAAGACAATAGTTTTTAACAAGATTACATAAGCTTATTTCAGCGTATTGTTCACATGAATAATCAAAAGAAAAGCGAGTCCGCAGTGTGATGCGATAAAGCAGCGATCATCATCCACAAATGAACAGCTTTTTTATTGCATAAATAAACTGAGCGTCTTACCGAATATACACTACCGTTCAAAAGTTTGGGGTCACTTAGAAATTTCCTTATTTTTGAAAGAAAAGCATTTTTTTCAATGAAGATAACTTTAAACTAATCAGAAATACACTCTATACATTGCTAATGTGGTAAATGACCATTCTAGCTGCAAATGTCTGGTTTTTGGTGTAATATCTACATAGGTGTATAGAGGCCCATTTCCAGCAACTATCACTCCAGTGTTCTGATGGTACAGTGTGTTTGCTCATTGTGTCAGAAGGCTAATGGATGATTAGAAAACCCTTGTGCAATCATGTTGGTCTGCAATGCTGTAATTGCTGCAAATGGAGGATTCTTTGACGAAAGCAAAGTTTGAAGGAAAAAATTATTATTTCAAATACAAATCATTATTTCTAACCTCGTCAATGTCTTGACTATATTTTCTATTCATTTTACAACTCATGGTGGTAAATAAGTGTGACTTTTTATGGAAAACACAAAATAATTGTCTGGGTGACCCCAAACTTTTGAACGGTAGTGTATTTGCGAAAAAACGCACAATAAAAAAAAAAATTAAAACTCACCGTTAAAGGACTCCGATGTCGAGACCTCCCGGTATATTTTTTCATTCCGGGTGGCTCCGTCTAACTCGCGCTGGATACGTTCGTCTGACAATGCAGTGAGCAGACACTGCAGCTCCTTATTGGTCCATGGAACACCCTTATTACGCGAAGCCATTTTTGATAGAGAATAAATGAAAATAGCACAGCAATACACTCTGCAGAGCGCCCCGGCCTTGGATGCGCTCTGCAGAGCGTGCCCAAATGCCAAGTCACGTTTCGTTACCTTGTATTCATACATGTGTAATGACAATAAAGTTGAATCTCAATCTCAGTCTCAAAATAAACCGCCAGCAGTGGTTGCGCGCTGAGTAATGGCGGTCGTGAAGATTTTTTTTTTTTTTCAAAAACTTTATTGAGAAGGTTGTGAAGATTCGGTAGAAGAGGAGGAGGAGAGGGGCGGTTACAACCTGACCAATCAGCGCCGGTTACGACCTGACCAATCAGCGGCGACCAGTCTGTTAACGTCACAACACGGCCCAGCTCAGCACTGCTGTACCCTGCCCTTGAGCGGGGCTGAGAATCGTGGCTGTTAAACCGTGTTGGGGCTTGTGGAAAAGCGTACAAAGCGTGCTGAGCCATCCCGTGTCACGCTAAAGCGTGCTAGTGGAAAAGGCCCTTTAGTGTGCTCCACGTCTGTTAGGTGGGTTTCCTGTAAAAAATATTATTCCTGCTTTGTCTTTTTTCATTTTGCCTAGAATCTTGGATCTTTTAACTGGATTCAGGATCCCTTTTACATTATATGAGATTATTTTGGTTACCCCTTGTTTCTCCATTGTGTTGTCTTATTTAGTATAACAGTGTGGTGGCCCTCTTTTATGCTACTCAGAAACTGAAAGAACATTAAGAACATAAAAAACATTAAGAACATAGTATATAAAACTTTAAAACAAAAAAACTGACAAAAGATCTTCCTGAGCTGAGGTCTTTTTAGTGACCTTAGAAGAGCCTTGATGGTGTGTTGGCTCTGAGGGAAATTCCTCAGATTCCGTTACATGCTGAGGGCCCTCTCTTACCCCTGTAAGTTGTCCCATGTTTTTAACGTGAATTTCAGATCCCAATCCGAACTTGTAATGATTTTATTTTATTTATTATTATTTTTTTTAATTTTTTTTATGCCTATACCCTATGAAATTGTGCGCAACCTCCCACCACCATCACAGCAAACAGTCACGTTAGTACAGTATTTGTTAGTGTGGAGAGATCATGTGGTTCATTGTCACATTTCTATTTTAACAAGTTTTTTTTTTTTAAAGACTTTTTTGTTTCTAATATTTAATGTTCGCTACCTTGTAGGAGGAGGGTTGGATGCGCAGATTGACTAAAAATATCGTTATTCCCTCCTGAAAACGCTCAGTTTTTCCTTATAGCTCTGGCGCTGGGTTTCCCACTGCTGGCCCGTGGATTTTGAGGGTCTCTGTGTGGACCACGTTTGAGCCTTGATTCTTTTGATCGAGTCTGCTGCGAGTTTATACACCGTTACCGGGAGTCCTCTTCTCGCCATATCCGTGGTTGCTTCTTCCGCCGAGTTGTAGAGACACGTCTCGTCCCCGTAAAAAACCCGCAGCTTCGCCGGAAATGGACTCTGAAAGCGCAGTTTCTTCTCTCGTAGTATCTTTTTAGCGTCGTTGTATTCCCAACGCTTTTTAAGGACCTCCGGAGCGTTGTCGTGCTCCATGAAAACCTTTCTCTCTTGGTGCATAAATCCTTTTTTCTGCCAAGCCAGTCTCACAACCTCTTCTTTTATTCTGGAGTTGGAGAACTTCACCACCACCCATCTTGGTGGCGCTTCCGCCGCCGGCCTAGGGGCTAATGTACGGTGCGACCTTTCTATCTTCAAGTCGGTGGTTTGGGGAATTTCCAACTTTTCTCTCAGTAAGGATTCCACGCATGCCGCCATTGTGGTGAAACCGTCCTCGACTCCTTCTTTCAGACCATGAATTCTTATGTTGTCTCTTCTTAGTCTTCCTTCTTGGTCGGTTAGCTTAGCCTCCAATCTTGACTGGCGTTTGTGTAGTTCCAGCACGGTATCTTCCAGCCCTTTTATTCTTTCCTCTGCTTCCAAGATTCGGTCCTCGGCCTGGTCCACTCTGCTGTTTGTCCTTTTTATTTCGTCTTTGATTTCACGAAATTCGGCCCAACACTCTCGGTGAAATTGTCTTAATTTTTTAAGCTAACCTTGTTGCTAGCTTCATTCAGCTCCTCGTCTTCTGAATGGAAATCCTCCGGATCAGATTCTCCGGCCGATGCGTGTGCTGCCCTGGTAAATGTCGATTTCTTCTGTTTTCCTTTAGGCATAATGACTGTCTTTTGATTTTCACTCTTCCAAAAAGCCGTTAAATCTGATTTTCAAGGTATTTAACTGGATCGGGTCTGGGAGCTTCAGCGTTAAGCTGCTATCACCATGGTGTCCAGACAGGAAGTGACAAAATGCAGTTTTTAAATAATGATTTCATTTATTAAGAGAAGAAAAAGCTATCCAAACCAGTGTGGCCTTATGTGGAAAAAGTAATTGCTCCCTAAACCTAATAACTGGTTGTGTCACCCTTGGCGGCAACAACTGCAATCAGTTGTTTGCGGTAACTGCCAATGGTTATTCTGGTAATTCTCCTGTTCCTGTGCTTTTGGACTTGAGTGCCGCATCCGACACAATTGATCATAATATTCTTCTTTCAAGTTTGGAGTTGTGTGTGGGCATAAGGCACACTGCCCTTCAGTGGTTCAGGTCATACCTTTCTAACAGGAGTTTTTTGTTCAACTGGGCCAGTTTTCCTCAGCTACATCCCAGCTGAATTGTGGGGTCCCTCAGGGCTCAATTTTGGGACCTCTTCTTTTTTCTTTATGTATGTTGTTACCTCTGTTGTTGAAGCGGCAGCCCAGAGCTGCGGCCGCAAGGTGGTCGGTGCATCTCGTGGTGGCAACCCCCGAACCAAGTGGTGGACACCAGTGGTGAGGGGGGCCATTAAGCTGAAGAAGGAGTCCTATCAAGCTTGGTTGGCTTGTGGGACTCCCGAAGCAGCTGAGGTGTACCGGCAGGCCAAGCGGAGTGCAGCTCGGGTGGTTGCTGAAGCAAAAACCCGGGTATGGGAGGAGTTCGGTGAGGCCATGGAACAAGACTTTCGGTCGGCTTCAAAGAGATTCTGGCAAACTGTTCGGCGGCTCAGGAGGGGAAAGCAGCTCCCTGTCCACACTGTGTATGGTGCGGATGGGACACTGTTGACTTCAACTGGGGATATCGTCGGGCGGTGGAAGGAATACTTCAAGGATCTCCTCAATCCCACTGATACGCCTTCCACAGAGGAAGCAGGGTTTGGGGACGAGGGGGATGACTCGCCTATCACAGGGGCTGAGGTCGCCAAGGTGGTTAAAAATCTCCTTGGTGGCCGGGCCCCGGGGGTGGACGAGATTCGCCCCGAGTACCTCAAGGCCCTGGATGTTGTTGGGTTGTCATGGTTGACACGCCTCTGCAACATTGCGTGGAGGTCGGGGGCAGTGCCTTTGGCATGGCAAACCGGGGTGGTGGTTCCTCTCTTCAAAAAAGGGGACCGGAGGGTGTGCTCCAACTTTAGAGGGATCACACTCCTCAGCCTCCCTGGGAAGGTCTATGCCAAGGTATTGGAGAGGAGAGTCCGGCCGTTGGTTGAACCTCGGATTCAGGAGGAGCAATGTGGTTTTCGTCCTGGCCGTGGCACATCGGACCAGCTCTTTACCCTCTCGAGAATTCTTGAGGGTTCGTGGGAGTTTGCCCAACCAGTTTACATGTGTTTTGTGGACTTGGAGAAGGCATTTGACCGCGTCCCTCGTGGATTTTTGTGGGGGGTGCTTCGGGAGTATGGGGTATCGGGCTTGTTGTTACGAGCTATTCGGTCTCTGTACGACCGTTGTGAGAGTTTAGTTCGCATTGCCAACACTCGGTCGGAGTCATTCCCAGTGAGAGTTGGACTCCGCCAGGGCTGCCCTTTGTCACCGGTCCTGTTCATAATTTTTATGGACAGGATTTCTAGGCGCAGCCAGGGAATGGAGGGTGTCATGCTTGGTGACCACAGGATCTCATCTCTGTTGTTTGCAGATGATGTTGTCCTGTTGGCTTCATCCAGCAATGACCTACAGCTCTTGCTGGGACGGTTTGCCGCTGAGTGTGAAGCGGCTGGGATGAGAATCAGCACCTCCAAGTCCGAGTCCATGGTCCTCAGCCGGAAAAAGGTGGATTGTCCTCTCCGGGTTGGGGACAGGCTCCTGCCCCAAGTGGAGGAGTTTAAGTATCTTGGGGTCTTGTTCATGAGTGAGGGGAAAATGGAGCGAGAGATCGACAGACGGATTGGAGCAGCATCTGCAGTGATGCGGACGTTGTACCGGTCTGTTGTGGTGAAGAGGGAGCTTAGTTCTAAGGCAAAGCTGTCGATTTACCAGTCAATCTACGTTCCTACTCTCACCTATGGTCACGAGCTTTGGGTAATGACCGAAAGAACGAGATCGCGGATACAAGCGGCTGAAATGAGCTTTCTCCGTAGGATTGCTGGACTCACCCTCAGAGATAGGGTGAGGAGCTCAGTCATCCGGGAGAGGCTCAGAGTAGAACCGCTGCTCCTCCACATTGAAAGGAGTCAGTTGAGGTGGTATGGGCATCTGATTAGGATGCCTCCTGGACGCCTCCCACTTGAGGTGTTTCAGGCACGTCCCACTGGGAGGAGACCCCGGGGCAGACCCAGGACTCGGTGGAGAGACTATGTCTCCCAGCTAGTCTGGGAACGCCTTGGTATCCCCTCTGAAGAGCTGGAGCAGGTGGCTGGGGAGAGGGAAGCCTGGGCTTCTCTGCTTGAACTGCTGCCTCCGCGACCCGGACCTCCGGAAAAGCGGTAGAAGATGGATGGATGGATGGATGTTGTTACCTCTGGGTTCCATTTTTAGAAAGCACAATGTCAGCTTTCACTGGTTTGCAGATGATGTGCAAATCTATCTACTCTTCAAAACTAAGGATTGTGCTTTGGTCCAGACTCTGTTAGATTGCCTTGTAGATGTTCAGTCTTGGATGGAAACCAACTTCCTGAGCCTAAACAAAAATAAGCCTGAAATCATTGTGTTCAGACTAGGGGTGGGCAATATGGCCTAAAAATTACAGTGGGCAAAAAAGTATTTAGTCAGCCACAAATTGTGCAAGTTCTCCCACTTAAAAGATGAGAGAGGTCTCCAATTTTCATCATAGGTATACCTCAACTATGAGAGACAAAATGAGCAAAAAAAAATCCAGAAAATCACATTGAAGGATTTTTAATGAATTAATTGGTAAATTCCTCGGTAAAATAAGTATTTGGTCACCTTCAAACAAGCAAGATTTCTGGCTCTCACAGACCTGTAACTTCTTCTTTAAGAGGCTCCTCTGTCCTCCACTTGTTACCTGTATTAATGGCACATGTTTGAACTCGTTATCAGTATAAAAGACAACTGTCCACAACCTCAAACAGTCGGACTCCAAACTCCACTATGGCCAAGACCAAAGAGCTGTCAAAGGACACCAGAAACAAAATTGTAGACCTGCACCAGGCTGGGAAGACTGAATCTGCAATAGGTAAGCAGCTTGGTGTGAAGAAATCAACTGTGGGAGCAATTATTAGAAAATGGAAGACATACAAGACCACTGATAATCTCCCTCGATCTGGGGCTCCACGCAAGATCTCACCCCATGGGGTCAAAATGATCATGAGAACGGTGAGCAAAAATCCCAGAACCACACGGGGGGACCTAGTGAATGACCTGCAGAGAGCTGGAACCAAAGTAACAAAGGCTACCATCAGTAACACACTACGCCGCCAGGGACTCAAATTCTGCAATGCCAGACGTGTCCCCCTGCTTAAGCCAGTACATGTCCAGGCCCGTGTGAAGTTTGCTAGAGAGCATTTGGATGATCCAGAAGAGGATTGGGAGAATGTCATATGGTCAGATGAAACCAAAATAGAACTTTTTGGTAAAAACTCAACTTGTTGTGTTTGGAGGAGAAAGAACACCATACCTACTGTGAAGCATGGGGGTGGAAACATCATGTTTTGCGGCTGTTTTTCTGCAAAGGGACCAGGACGACTGATCCGTGTAAAGGAAAGAATGAATGGGGCCATGTATCGTGAGATTTTGAATGAAAACCTCCTTCCGTCAGCAAGGGCATTGAAGATGATACGTGTCTGGGTCTTTCAGCATGACAATGATCCCCAAACACACCACCCGGGCAACGAAGGAGTGGCTTCGTAAGAAGCATTTCAAGGTCCTGGAGAGGCCTCGCCAGTCTCCAGATCTCAGGCCCACAGAAAATCTTTGGAGGGAGTTTAAAGTCCGTGTTGCCCAGCGACAGCCCCAAAACATCACTGCTGTAGAGGAGATCTGCATGGAGGAATGGGCCAAAATACCAGCAACAGTGTGTGAAAACCTTGTGAAGATTTACAGAAAGCGTTTGACCTCTGTCATTGCCAACGAAGGGTATATAACAAAGTATTGAGATGAACGTTTGTTATTGACCAAATACTTATTTTACAGAGGAATTTACCAATTAATTCATTAAAAATCCTTCAGTGTGATTTTCTGGATTTTTTTTTTCTCATTTTGTCTCTCATAGTTGAGGTATACCTATGATGAAAATTGACGACCTCTCTCATCTTTTAAGTGGAGAACTTGCACAATTGGTGGCTGACTAAATACTTTTTTGCCCCACTGTATATCATGATATTTCTGTGAATTTTCACGATAACAATATTTTTTTCTGGCGGTATTTACAGAATACTTTTTTCTGTTACATTTATGCAAAAATGGACAGTTTCGCAGGCCAGAGCAAGTGATGCTGACTAAAAAGAAATTATATGCAACAAGTGCCATAGAGCTGTATTTGCGCCACAGGGCAACACAATTAACTTATTCAGCCACCTAAAAAAATCACCACAAACACAAGTATGATAAATGCATGAAGGCTAAAGTGAATGTCACTTCACTAAATCACAGTCTGTGTCTGGCACTAACCCAGGCAACCATAGTATCAACCATGCACAAAACTTCACCGTATCCGTCCACCTCCCAAAGACATGCTAAAGTAACTGATGCAGTAGCGTTTTATTTGGCCAAAGACATGTGCCCAACAAATACTGTATGAGCAACGAAGGCTTCAGAAGCATGGTCAAAACACTGGACAAGAAGTACATGATCCCCACGTGATTCTCCAAAGTTGCATTACCTGCGCTGTATGAAAAATACAGATAGAAATACAGATGGATCACAACTGTTGAGTACTTTGCAACTACGACTGACATATGGTCAAGCAGAATATGTCATTAAGCTAGCTTCTCTAAATAAATGCTGATCCTGAAGGACAAGCTGCTGCGCGCAGGGGTGGACCAGCACCTGTCATCATGGATCCTGGACTACCTCACGAACCGGCCTCAGTTTGTGAGAACCCGGGACTGTGTGTCCGACACGATCATCGGTAGCACGGGGGGGCCCCAGGGAACGGTGTTGGCTCCCTTCCTGTTCACTCTTTATACTGCGGACTTCTCACACAACACAACACACTGCCATCTACAGAAGTTCTCTGATGACTCTGCGATCGTTGGCCTCATCTCCAATGGAGATGAAGCTGAGTACAGAGGGCTTATCCAGGACTTCGTGGACTGGTGCCATCGGAACTGCCTCCAGATCAATGCGAGGAAAACTAAGGAGCTGGTGGTGGACTGAATGTGAACAAATAAATGTGAATAAATAAATGTGAATAAAGAGTGAACAGGAAGGGAGCCAGCACCGTTCCCTGGGGGGCCCCCGTGCTACTGATGATCGTGTCGGAAACACAGTCCCGGGTTCTCACAAACTGAGGCCGGTTCGTGAGGTAGTCCAGGATCCATGATGACAGGTGCTGGTCCACCCCTGCGCGCAGCAGCTTGTCCTTCAGGATCATCGGTTGGATGGTGTTGAAAGCACTGGAGAAGTCAAAGAACATGATCCTCACCATATTCCCGGGCTTCTCCAGGTGGGACAGAGAACGGTGAAGGAGGAAGATCACCGCATCCTCCACCCCAATGCCATGCTGGTAGGCGAACTGGAGTGGATCCATCGCTGGTTCCACCAGGGGGCGGAGATGAGCAAGGAGCAGTCTCTCCAGGGTCTTCATCAAGTGGGACGTCAAGGCCACCGGTCTGAAGCTGTTCAGGTCTTTGGGGTGGGAAGTTTTTGGTACAGGTACCACACAAGATGTTTTCCACAGCTGTGGTACCCTCCCCAGTTTCAGGCTCATGGCTTCACGGATCACTGGACTTAATGACTACAGACCTGTAGCGCTCACCTCTGTAGTCATGAAGTCCTTTGAGCGCCTGGTCCTGTCCCACCTCAAGTCCATCACCACCCCTCTCCTGGACCCGCTGCAGTTTGCCTACCGAGCCAACAGGTCTGTAGACGATGCAGTCAACCTGGCCCTCCACTCCATCCTGCAGCACCTGGACTCCCCGGGAACCTACGCCAGGATCCTGTTTGTGGACTTCAGCTCCGCATTCAACACCATCCGCCCCGCTCTGCTCCGGGACAAGCTGTCCCTGCTCAACGTGCCTGACTCCCTCTGCAGGTGGATCATCGACTTCCTGACGGACCGGAGGCAGCATGTGCGGCTGGGAAAGACTGTCTCAGACTATACTAGCATCAGCACCGGATCACCCCAGGGCTGTGTACTTCCCCCCCTACTCTTCTCCCTTTACACCAACTCCTGCACCTCCAGCCACCAGTCTGTCAAGTTGATCAAGTTTGCGGACGACACCACCCTCATCGGGCTCATCTCCAACGGCGACGAGTCCGCCTACAGGAGAGAGGTGGCCCAGCTGGCGTCCTGGTGCAGCAATAACAACCTGCAGCTGAACGCTCTGAAGACAGTGGAGATGATTGTAGACTTCAGGAAAGTCACTACTCCTCTGCCCCCCCTCACCCTCTCAGGCTCTCCCATCACCACTGCTGATTCCTTCCGCTTCCTAGGCACTACCATCACCAGGGACCTCAAATGGAGCTGACCATCAGCTCACTCATCAAAAAAGCCCAGCAGAGGATGTTCTTCCTGCGGCAGCTGAGGAAGCTCAAGCTACCCACCAAGATGTTAGTGCAGTTCTACACAGCCATCATCGAGTCCATCCTCACCACCTCCATAACCGTGTGGTACGCAGGAGCCACTGCCAGGGACAGACTAAGGCTGCAGCGCGTCGTGCGCACTGCTGAGAAGGTGATCGGCTGCAAGCTCCCATCTCTCCAGGATCTGTACATCTCCAGGACCCGGAGGCGTGCTGGCCGGATCATAGCCGATCCCTCACACCCTGGTCACGTACTGTTTGCCCCCCTCCCCTCTGGTAGAAGACTTCGGTCCATCCAGACTAAAACCTCCCGTCACATGAACAGCTTCTTCCCCTCTGCCATTAGACTGCTGAACACTAAGTGACTTATTGACTCTCGTGCACCATGTACAGCAGCTCAACCAGACTCATGTCAATCATCACTGTTTTCTTCCTGCATTACCGACTGCACTATATAGTTCTCCACAGTATCTGCTGCTGGCTAATATACAGTATATTTTAACTGTTGACCAGTATCACTTAATCTTATCCTACACTTTATTACATGTATAGTTTATTTCTCTTATCCTATCATGTTTAATGTTGCAGCATTGTACCGAGACAAATTCCTAGTTTGTGTACTACATGAACAATGGCAATAAACCTGATTCTGATTCTCTGCCGCAGGCGTGGACAACCCCTCACAGGACCAGTAAATATACAGCGAACAGACATTGAGATGGTGAAATCCTACAAGTACCTGGGTGTTCATCTGAACAATAAACTAGACTGGTCACACAATACTGACGCACTCTATAAGAAGGGACAGCGCAGGCTGTTCCTACTGAGGAGACTCAGGTCTTTTGGTTTACAAGGGGCGCTGCTGAAGACATTCTATGACACGGTGGTGGCATCAGCCATCACTTTTGGAGTGGTCTGCTGGGGCAGTGGCATTACTACAGCCGATAGGAAGAGACTGAACAAACTGATCAAGAAAGCTAGCTCTGTCCTGGGGCAGCGCCTTGACCCGGTGGAGGAGATAGGAGAGAGAAGGACGGTGGCTAAACTGTCATCTCTGCTGGAGTCCGAGTTCCACCCTATGCAGGACATACTGAATGCACTGAGGAGCTCCTTTAGCAGCAGACTACATCATCCCAGGTGCACAATCGAGAGGTTTCGCAGGTCCTTCCTACCAACGGCTGTCAGACTGTACAACCTAAGCAGGGCGGCTCGCAGAGATAGCAAAAAAGACGTAACAACCTAATAGTTTTTGAATGCAAAAGATGCAATAGACTTACACAATGGTTCCCTCCGGCATACAACTAGGAAAATACCGGTCGCTATGGAGGGTGAGAATATGTATGGGCACATAATCATACCATGTAGGATAACTAAGTAGACGGTTGTGCTGTTTCATCCCATCTAGCAACAATGCTCTGCACTGTGTGTGTTTATATATTTACATATTTATTCCATCTAGCTACAATGCTCCGCACTGGGTGCGTTTATATTTATATATCTATATATTTATTCCATCTAGCTACAATACTCCGCACTGTGTGTTTATATATCTACATATTATTCCATCTAGCTACAATGCTCCGCACTGTGTGTGTTTATATATTTACATATTTATTCCACCTAGCTGCAATGCTCCGTACTGTGGGTGTTTATATATCTACATATTTATTCCATCTAGCTACAATGCTCCGCACTGTGTGTTTATGTACTCATATATTTATTCCATCCAGCTACAATGCTCTGCACTGTGTGTCTGTGTGTATATATATATATATATACTGTATATATATATATATTTATAGTAATATGTACATATGTATATTAGCTGCTCTTGCTTTTTTTTTTTTTCTTGCCTTCTGATTGTTGCTCTGAGTGTTGCTATCCCTGTGCTGTTGCAATCCTGGAATTTCCCCGTTGTGGGACTAATAAAGGCTTATCTTATCTTATCTTATCTTAAATGGATGAGGCTCCAGTGCTTTGGCCACAGGCTTCATCGAGCAATTGGTAAGTAGGATGAATTTTAAAAAAAAAAAAATAATAATTTTTTTTTGTAATCTGTGTTTTTCCTAACGTTACTGAATAATTGTGATTAATAATGGCAATTTCAATATTGATCAACAGCATTTTGCACATTTTGTAGTCATTTTCAATTACAATCAGTCAAGTCCAATATACAGAGAGTTACAATAGTCAGTGTGTAATGCAATAAAAGAATGAATAACTCTTCAAAGTGACTTTTGGGGAGGTAGGGCTTGATCTTTGCTAAAAGTCATAATTGACCAAACTAATTTGCTTATTAAGGGCGGCGCGGTGGTGGAGTGGTTAGCACTGCGGCAGCACAGCAGCTCACCCTTGGCCGGGGGATCCTGGTTCTATCCCAGCCCCCGACCAACAGTGATCTGTGTGGAGTTTGCATGTTCTCCCCGTGTCTGAGTGGGTTTACTCCGGGATTTCGCCGGTTTCCTCCCGCATGCCAAAAACATGCAAGTTAGGTTAATTGGCATCAAATAAGAACCAAGAATGCCAGTGGTGCCGTCATACCCTCAGATGTTTTGTAGTCTGAACTAGGGGTGTGCCATATCGTGTTGTTCATGATGATTCTGGTGTGAAAATGAATATCGTGATATTTGGGGTCTGCCGCGTGACGATGTCACACCATTACGCTGCCGACGGAAGTTACGTGTTATCATAAAACGGCAAAACAAACAGGAAGCTTCTGCTCCGTCTGCATCTAGTTGAGTGGAACTATTTAAGTTTCACCTTCTGCAGGTACGTGTGTGGCCAGGGGGGGCCTTTGACACTGTGAAAGACTACTTCAGCACTACAGACTGGGACAGTTTGAAGCACGCAGCCACTCACAATGGACACACAAACCTAGAGGAGTACACTGAGGTTGTTGCAGCATACATAGTTAAATGCATTGATGATGTCACTCACTGCAAAACCATCACTGTTGATGCCAACCAAATGCCATAGATGACAGCAGAGGTCCACAGGCTCCTGACAGCTCGGGACGCAGCCTTCAGGGCCGGCCACACTGCAGGACTAACAGCTAGGGCCAACCTGTCCCGTGGCATCAAGGAGGCAAAACAACAGTACAGCAAGAAAATATCTGGCCACTTCAGCAACACCAAAGATGCACGTTCCCTCTGGCGTAGCATACAGACCCTCACCAACTACAAACCTGCACCTCAGACCAGTGCGAGTGACACCACACTGCTCAACAACCTAAATAATTTCTTCGGCCACTTTGAAGCACAAAACAGCACATCACCACATAAGACCACTCCTTCTCCAGATGAGCAGGCCATAAGTCTGGATCCAGCTAGCATGAAGAGGACCCTCTGCAGGATCAACCCACGCAAGACAGCTGGACCAGACAGCATACCGGGTCACGTTCTGAAGGACTGTGCAGAGGAGCTCAAGAATGCTCTGGCCGACATCTTCAACATCTCCCTGACTCAAGCTGTTGTCCCCACATGTTTCAAAACTGCCACCATAATATCAATTCCAAAGAAGCCTGTCTCATCCAGCTATGATTACTGGCCCGTAGCACTGACCCCCATCATAATGAAGTGCTTCGAGCGGCTGGTCATGCAGAAGATCAAGTCCATCCTCCCTCCCTCCCACAACCCAGCTCAGTTTCCATACAGGTCAAACAGATCCACAGAAGATGCCATCGCTGCTGCTCTCCACCCAGCCCTCACCCACCTGGACTCAAAGAACTCCTACGTGCAAATGCTGTTCTTGGACTTCAGTTCAGCATTCAACACAATCGTCCTCCAGCGGCTAATACAAAAACTCAGACACTTGGGACTCAAAACCTCTCTCTGTAACTGGGTGCTGGACTTTCTCACAGGGAGGCCACAGAATGTGTGGGTTGGCAGCAGCACCTCCCAGACCATGACACTGAGCACAGGGTCCCCACAAGGGTGCGTGCTCGGCCCGCTGCTCTCCACCCTGCAAACCCATGACTGTGTACTAGCCTACAACACCAACCACATCATCAAGTTTGCGGATGACACCATGGTGGTGGGCCTCATCACCAACAATGAGGAGGCCAACTACAGAAATGAAGTGAGCTAACTGGTCCAGTGGTGTAAAGACAAAAACCTCTTCCCTGAACATGGTGAAAACCAAGGAGATTGTGGTCGACTTCAGGATTGGACACACACAGCATCCCCCTCTGATCATCGATGGAGCAACTGTGGAGAGGGTGAGCACCACCAAGTTCCTGGGGGTGCACATCTCTGAGGACCTCTCCTGGTCCAACAACACCACATCACTGGTCAAGAAGGCTCAAACTTGCCTCCATTTCCTTCGCAAACTGAGGAGAGCACCCCCCCCCCCCCCCAACATGTGCTCATTGTACCGGGGCACCATTGAGAGCATCTTCACCAGCTGCATCACTGTGTGATATGGAAGCTGCACCGTCTCCTGCCGGAAGACACTACAACACACAGTGACAGCAGCCAGCAAGATCATCGGTGCCCCCCTGCCCCCCCCCCCTCTTGGACATCTACCTCATTCACCTCACCTGCAGAGCCATCAACATTGCAGGCGACATCTCCCACCCCTCATGCTCCCTCTTCAGCCCCCTGCCCTCAGGGAAAAGGTACCGGTGCCTCCGGGCCCGTTCCACAACACTGCTAAACAGCTTTGTTCACCAGGCCAACAGGACCCTGAACTCTGCCCCACTTCCCCCCCGGGACCTTAGTGCACTCTGCACAATAACCACCTCAGCTATTGGCACAGAAAGCCTGGCACTCCCAACAGTAATACATTTGCTGCTGTATGTCTCT
This sequence comes from Pholidichthys leucotaenia, assembly GCA_020510985.1. Taxonomy (NCBI): domain Eukaryota; kingdom Metazoa; phylum Chordata; class Actinopteri; order Cichliformes; family Pholidichthyidae; genus Pholidichthys; species Pholidichthys leucotaenia. Next base: position 299,526,780 of record CM035840.1, read on the forward strand.
GCACTTTACTGCAACCATTTGCACAAATGCCATATCTGCTGCTGTCTATCATTGCAATAATAATAATAATAATGCATCAGATTTATATAGCGCTTTATCATAGACACGCAAAGACACTCTACAAATAGATACGTTATTCATTCACTTCAGACAGACAATGGTAGTGGCAAGCTACAACTGTAGCCACAGCTGCCCTGGGGCAGGCTGACGGAAGCGTGGCTGCCAATCCATGCCAACAGCCTCTCTGGCCACCACCGAACATTTATACACATTCATGCTCAGTGTCATGGACATTGGAGGCAAGGTGAGTAAAGTGTTTTGCCCAGGGACACAATGACAGGATATCTGAGGAGATCGGGATTCGAACCACCAGCCATCCAGTTATTGGACAACCCGCTCTACCTCCTGAGCCACTGCCGCCAATATTGACCATGTGCAGCCTGTCACTGTCTACACCTACACAACCACATTGAACTTGGTACTATGAATATTCCTGCTCTACTTTTCTGTATATAAGATTGCCGGGTCTCATTGTTCATCGTTTATCTTTATTTGTACTATGGGAGGTCCTGGTATATCTTTAGATGCCATTTGCACTACAGGTAGCATTACTGTACATAGACTGCTGTTGTGTTTTTTCCAGCCTTATTCCTTTTTCTCTTTTGTATTGTGCACACCACTGAAGGGATAGAGAAATGCCATTTCAATTCTCCTGTATGTCCTGTACATATAGTAGTATTGACAAATAAAATCTGAATCTTGAATCTTGTCAGTTCTACAGCTTCATGTTGCCCTCATGTGTGTTCGCCCCCTTGTGATCGGCTGGCTGTTGGTTGAGAAAATGCTTGAGTTGATATGCAGCAGAGCCCACATTTTAAAGGTCTGATGACACAATTTTGACATTTTTTTAGCATTTTGTGTAAACCCAAAAGTCATTGTCGATGATCAATATAATATTTACAACTCCGCCTGCATAAACTAGTTATCATCAAAAAACTGCAGTCGCTGACTGGACTGTGGTGCTGCCCACCGAATGAAGGAAGAGTCGGCAATAACGTAAACAACAGAACGGATGCTGGTGTTGTTGACTAGAATGCCAGCAGCTTTGTAGCTCACCGTTTCTCTGGTTTCTTGTTTTCATTTTACGGCTATGCCTTTGCGTTGTGTCGCAGGCTTAGATAAACAGCAGGTCGTGAAAGACCACATCACACGCTTCAGCTCCAATTGTCATAACCCTCTTCGTGTGCTCCTCATGCGCTTTTATGCAGGAGGAGTGTCAGGAGCCGAGCCGGCTTGGTTTCCTCTGGCTTGGTCCAGAGCTCTCTGTGGGTTTAGGTGCCACTGTTTATGTATATATAGTATGTATTTCAGTGTGCTTTCCTCTCCTTAGCCACTGTCTGGCCAGCAGCTGTTAGATGGCCGCTTTGACCTACTTTCTGTGAGCGCATGCTGACAGCTCGCCAGTCCGGCCACGTCCCCGCTCTCATTATCACCAGCTGATTTCCACTCCCGCTGATCATCTTTCCCGGTCCTCGCCCATGTGCTTCTCATCACACCATCACCAGCAGTGTGTGTACTTGGCGGCCGTTTGCCAGTCACGCACTGCTGGTCCATAGTATTGTCATCTGTGCTGTTAGTCTGCCAGTATTTTCAGCACTCTCACGACGTGTTAGTCACTCCATGTTTGTCGTGGTTCTTGTGCGTCCTTGAAGTGATGTCGGCTCTGGGGTGCACCTGTGGCTAACACGTCTCCTCTCATTCTTTTGCTGGGCGATGCCGGCCCCCAAACGCCATCAGTAAGTGTGTTTGTGTTTTTTGTACATGTTCACCTTTTTGGGAATTGTCTGTCTTTCTATATTAAATGTGCTGTGGTGAACCCTGCACGTAAATCCTCGTTATTTCATCCTCCCTCTTTGTCGCTCGTACGCAGTGCACGGAGGGTCATGACAAGGAGCGCATGAGGAGGGGAAGGATGAATGGATTTACGCACAGGATTCACCACAGCACATGTATTGAACATAAGACTGATGACAACAGTTCCCAAAAAGGTGAAGACTTACAAAAATAAACAGAAACACTTATAGTTGGCGTTCGGGGCGGACATCGGCCAGCAAACGCATGGAGAGGAGACGTGTTAACCACGGTTGCACCCCAGGACCGACATCGCTTCAAGGGGCACAACAGACCCACGGCTGTGTGGAGTGGCTAACACGTCGTGATAGTGTTGGCAATATTGACTTGCTGACAACACGGCAGATGATGCACACAAAACATGAACAGCTGACTGTCAAAGAGAGAGGGGGCGTGGTTGGACCGGCGAATCTTGGACAGTGCCCACCTGAAAGTGGTCAAAACGGCACATAAACCACATGTACAAAACATAAAAACAACAAGAACTCAAAAGATAATACATAATAAACCCGATGCCTGAACCACAGAGAATATAAATTATATTTATGAACAAATAATTTGTTGCAATATCTGTAACAAAAGCATACCACTCTGTGTTCCCCTGCCATGTGTTTGCCGCTGCTGCTGCGGCGGGCATGTGTGCCTCACCACCGTCACTCTCTGAGTCTGACTCGCTCGGCACGATGTCTGCTTGGTACGGCTCACACCTATAAGGTCTGATGCCCCCAGATTCTTCATTATCATCCCATTCTTCTGAACTATAATCGTCTGAAGATTGGACAACACAAACCAATTCCAGACTACATGTGCTGGAACCATCGTTGATGTTTTCTACTGCTTCCATCCTGCGTGTACAATGGGCAGCCAAGTGCTGTGTTCTGTCACTGACGTCACAACATGGCGGGGGGTGGGGGGGGGGGGGTTCCAGCCACTGACGCAATTTGTGACGTGGCACTCATGAAAACTTCGGATATTCGCGTGAAAAAAAACTTGTTTGACTTAGAACTGCACAGACCAACCTATTTCATCATATTGAAATTATGTGTTGCAAAATTAGATGAAGTCAAAATTGTGTCATCAGACCTTTAAATGTTATTATCGCCAACAATTACGTTAATTTAATCGTGGCAGCCAAAATCGTGATTGCAATCAAAATTCTATTAATTGTGCAGTCCTAGTGTCCTGTTAATTTTTTGATTTGATTTGATTTTGTATACTTTATTGATCCCCAGAGGGAAAATTGAGGGCATCCACCTGGATGAATGAAGCAGCCACGGTACGGCGCTATCCCTTCACCATTCACACACACATTCACACCTAGGGCCACTTTAGAGTCTCCAGTTAACCTAACCTGCATGTTTTTGGCCTGTGGGAGGAAACTGGAGAAATCCCGGAGTAAACCCACGCAGATATGGGGAGAACATGCAAACTCCACACAGATCACTGTTGGTCAGGGGCTGGGATCGAACCAGGGATCCCATGGCCAAGGGTGAGTCACTGTGCTGGTGCAGTGCTAACCACTGCGCCACCGCACTGCCAATCTTGGTTGAACATGTCTCTATGGTCACATTATTTTCAATCTTTTCTAGGGGTACCATCATTTTTGTCCAGGCCTGTTTCATGAGTTTGTGCTAACTCAGTGCTAACCACTGCACCAATTTTAAGACCCTGTTTAAAATTTTGCTACTTGTTTTTATATATATATATATATATATACTGTATATATATATATATATATATATATATATATATATATATAATATATATAAATATATATAAATGGTTTTGCACCTGTTAAAGCTGTCTCTGTTTTTGGAATTCTATTAAAATCTGTAAAAGTTTGGGTAGAAAATGGTGACATAGCAAAGTAGCTAATGCATGATTTTGAGTCGTTTTATTCGGAAACTTTATCTCCATCAAAGAAAGGATTCAAAATCCACTCGGTGTTGAGCTTTGTGAGATCACATAATGACTTTTTAAAATCTCGTTTGTTTCTGTTTCCGTCAGGAAGGAGATTCAATCTTCAACCGAGCCAAGCTGCTGAATGTGGGCTATGCCGAGGCACTGAAGGAGTACGACTACGAGTGTTTCATCTTCAGCGACGTGGACCTCATCCCCATGGACGACCGAAACACCTACAAGTGCTACAGCCAGCCCCGACACCTGTCTGTGTCCATGGACAAGTTCGGATTCAGGTAGAACAATAGATCCATATTTTTGTTGGTTTGATGCGTTTCATCAAGTCCGTTTTATTTCTGGAGCACATTATAGCACAGCCTACTTTTGCAAGGAAGCAGACACAAGACTGAAATAAAACAAAAATAGTGTGATGGAAAAGTAACATTGGAGGTAAAATTAAAAATGTAAAATTAGTGCAACGATTGAAGAATGATTAAAAGAAAATTAAAGAGAAATAAAAATGGGTATTTTGCTAAAACAACTTGTCAGCTTGAAACCTTTTTCCAGTGTTCATTTGTTGTCGTAGTTATGCATTTTTTCTCATACATTTAAAATTTTCCTTTAATTTTGTTACTTTTCCTGGATTCTTTTTCTCATGAATTTGCAGTTCTGTCACATAAATTTGATTCCTTTTTTCCCTGGCATTTGTAAATATATTCATGTAAATTTGTGACATTTTTAGCAAATTTCTAATGGCACTTTTGGGCTTTGGAATATTTGAGATTAATCCAGTGAATATCAAAATATTCTGTGTTATATTTCTTCTCCCTCGATGGACTGTAAGGGTGAAAAGTTTGACTGTTTTTATAAATATTGTAATATAGTTTTTTTCTTGTAAATTTCTACCTTTTTCTCTTGAAAATGTGACAGACAAATTCATGATTGTTTTTTACCTCCGCCAAGGATGTTATGTTTTCATCGGCGTTGGTTTGTCTGTCTGTCTGTCCGTCTGTCTGTTTGTTTGTTAGCAAGATAACTCAAAAAGTTATGGACGGATTTTCATGAAATTTTCACAGATTGTCAGAAATGGGGTATCCTACAGATGATTAGATTTTGGTGGTGATCCGGATCACCGTCCAGGAGAAAACCGCCATTACGGAAAATGCCATTTTCGTGAATAACTACTGAACCACTAATCCTATCATTGTCAATCCAATTGCTAGTCATATGTTTTCATGGTCAAGGAATCTGAAAACGTACACACAAACACTGTATTTTGGTGGTGATCTGGATCACCGTCCAGAAGAAAACCGCCATTACGGAAAATGCCATTTTCGTGAATAACTACTGAACCACTAATCCTATCATTGTCAATCCAATTGCTAGTCATATGTTTTCATGGTCAAGGAATCTGAAAACGTACACACAAACACTGTATGGGGGGAACTGTGGCGCCTGGCGGAGGTCTGCGCTCTCCGAGTGCTTTTCTAGTTTTATATGCATTTTTCCCCTTAAATTTCTAGCTTTGCTTGTAAATTTAATGTTTTTTTCCTCATCAATTTTAAATGTATTCAGATAATGTATTCATGTAAATGTGTGATTTTTCATAACATTGATTAGCATTTTTTTTTCTTGTAAATTTGTGTTCTTTCCCCACAAATGTTGGAATTTTACCTTTGTTTAAAAAATTGGAGTAAGTGGGGAGAAAAAATCTGAATATCTAAGTATCATATTCAATTGGCATTTTTCTTTATTTTTTTTAAAGGGGTATTCACAAATTTAACATTAAGAACAAATGTATAAATGTAATTTGGGTACAAATTTGCAAGAATAAAGGTGCTAAAATATGATAGAAGATGCCAATTTAAAAAGTAAAAAGTCTCAAATTACAATTTGCTTACATAGAATAAAAGTTTAACCAGCGTCCAAATGAACCTTGCAAGTTTAGAAGCAATAATTTGAAAATTTACAGGAAAAAAAGTTGCAAATTTATGAGAAAAAGTTGTAAAATTATGAAAAAGTTGTGTATTTATGAGAAAAAACATTGCAAGTCTATAAGAAGAGTTGCAAATTTCAGAAAAAACCTTATGACAAAAGTTGCACATTTATGAGAAAAGTTGCAAATTTATGAGAAAAAACATTGCAAATCTATGAGAAAAAAGTGGTTAAATTATGAGATAAAAGTTGCAAATTTTGAGGAAAAAGAAGTTGTAAAACTATGACAAATGTTGCACATTCAAATCACCTAATACCATAATTTAAAAACTGAATACTACTAGCGATGGGAACCGGTTCTCAATTTTTCGATCCCCCGGAATCCTACGTCGCTAATGTTATCAATTTCTCTTATTGAAGCTGCGGGCTTAAACACTTCGGTGTTTTTTTTTTTAAAAACAGCATACATCATGACGTCACACACTGCCATTAGGGCTGTGCGATATGACGATATACAGTCGTGTGAAAAAGTGTTTGTTCCCTTCCTGATTTCTCATTTATTTTCAATGTTTGTCACACTTAAATGTTTCAAATCATCAAACAAATTTAAATATTAGACAAAGATAACAAGTAAATACAAAATGCAGTTTTTAAATGAAGGTTGTTTATTATTAAGGACAAAAAAAAAAAAATCGCCAAACCGACATGGCCCTGTGTGAAAAAGTGGATTGCCCCCCCTTGTTAAAACATAAATTAACTGTGGTTTATCACTCTTTGGAAAGCTGAGTTCAATTTTTCTAACCACACCCAGGCCTGATTACTGCCCACACCTGTTCTCAGTCAAGAAATCACTTAAATAGGACCTGCCTGACAAAAGTGAAGTAGACCAAAAGATCTTCAAAAAGCTAGACAATCATGCTGCGATCCAGAGAAATTCAGGAATAAATGAGAAACAAAGTGAGCTCTATCAGTCTGGAAAGGTTATAAAGCCATTTCTAAAGCTTTGGGACTGCCAACGAACTACAGAGCGAGAGCCAGCTATCCAAAATGGCGAAAAACGTGGAACAGTAGTGAACTCTTCCCAGGAGTGGCCCGGCCAACCAAATTACCCCAAGAGTGACTCATCAAGAGGTCACAAAAGACCCCACCAACACACATCCAAAGAACTGCAGGCCTCACTTGCCTCAGTTAAGGTCAGTGTTCATGACTCCACCATAAGAAAGAGACTGGGCAAAAAATGTCTTGCATGGCAGTGGTCCAAGACGAAAATCCACTGTTGAGCAAAAAGAAGATAAAGGCTTGTCTCAGTTTTACCAGAAAACATCTTGATGATCCCCAAGACTTGGGAAGAATACTCTGTGGACTGACGAGACAAAACGTGGAACTTTTGGAAGGTGTGTGGTCCCATTACATCCGGTGTAAAAGTAACACAGCATTTGAGAAAAGGAACATCATACCACAGTAAAATATGGTGGTGGTAGTGTGATGGTCTGGGGCCGTTTTGCTGCTTCAAGACGTGGAAGACTTGCTGTGGTAAATGGAACCATGAATTCTGCTGTCTACCAAAAAATCCTGAGGGAGATTGTACAGTAAGGCCATCTGTTTGCGACCTCAAAGCGAAGCACACTTGGTTCTGCAGCAGGACAATGATCCAAAACACCAGCAAGTCCACCTCTGAATGGCTTAAGAAAAACAAAATGAAGACTTTGGAGTGGCCTAGTCAAAGTCCTGATCTGAATCCAATTGAGATGCTGTAGCATGACCTTAAAAAGGCGGTTCATGCTTGAAACCCCTCCAGTGTGGCTGAATTACCGTATTTTTCGGACTATTAAGGCGCACCGGATTATAAGGCGCAGTATCAATTACCAGTCTATTTGACTGACTATTTTCATACATAAGGCGCACCGGATTATAAGGCGCATTAAGCGAGACACATTAAGCGCAACAAAACCATCAGATAAGTGAAATTTTATTCAACTTATTAACAATAACTCTGAACATTGTTCAGTTGTAACACAAAAAAACAGTTGGAACACATACTCTCAACATTACGGTATTCAGTTGCAACACAAAAAACCAGTTCTCTCAACATTATGGTATTCAGTTGTAACACAAAAACCAGTTCTCTCAACATTACGGTATTCAGTTGCAACACAAAAAACCAGTTGAAACACATACTCTCAACATTACGGTATTCAGTTGTAACACAAAAAAACAAATGGAACACACACTCTCAACATTATTCAGTTGTAACACAAAACTAGTTGGAACACAAAATACAAAACAGTACACTCACTTTTTTAGTTCATTCCTCTTCCATAAATCCATCAAATTCTTCATCTTCAGTGTCTGAGTTTAACAGTTGGGCAATTTCGGCATCAAGCATGGCTCCTGACTACCGTAATACTCCGAAAATCCCTCAAGCGGTTCGGCTTCGTAACTTACCAAAGTTGTACTAAAACATTTTGACAGATTTTTGAGCGCCGTGTACCACATAAAATCGGTTCAAGGTCAGTAAGCACAACAACCAAAAGTAATACATAAGACACACAGGATTATAAAGCGCACTGTCAATTTTTGAGAAAATTAAAGGATTTTAAGTGCGCCTTATAGTCCATAAAATACGGTACAGCAATTCTGCAAAGATGAGTGGGCCAAAATTCCTCCACAGTGCTGTAAAAGACTCATTGCCATTTATTACAAACGCTTGTGCGGCGGCATGAAATAATGCGGCGTTGTTGGAGGTTTTAAGTAGAGTTTTATTATCATACCGCCATCACAAGCTCCGCTCCCGGCGCCGTGCATGAGCGCCGAGAGCGAGCCCACGGCTCTCAGAGAAGGAGGGACACAAAGTCTGTGTCCTGCAGCAGAGGTTGAAGTCAGATTGAGAGAGCCTGGTTACAATGCAGTATATATACACCCAACTACAGCAATACATCAAAGCATTCACAGCAGTTGGTCTGATCAAAGAGATAACAGGACAGGCATGAGACATTTGCATGAAAGGCAACAATTAACATCACAGAGGTGAGCCAGACGAAACGGGGCTGCCTGTAGACATTAATACACATTTCACTGTTCTGTTATTTGCTCTAGCCGAGCGCTGTGTTTGACCAGTCTGTTTGTGGAGATTTACACCAAAGCACATCTACATATTGATCTGAGTCTCTAGGTCACAGTAAGGACAGGACGCATGAACACTATACATGAATGGCCATTACATCACGATACATGCAGGGCACATTGCATCAGAATACACGCAGGGCACATTGCATCAGAATACATGCAGGGCACATTGCATCAGACAGGGATGGCAACAGGAAATTCTGATTTCAGCTGAAATCTAATTTGGTCGATTGACTTACGGGGGGGCCGGGGGGGCGCAGCCCCCCTGAAGCTGGGAGGTTTTCAGTAAAATACAAGTAATTTAGACTGAAAAAAATGATTTAAAAAATGAAATACTAGACTTAGATAAATCATTAAATTTAATGAAAAGTTAACTTACTTTTTCTTCAATGTTGTCTCACTGTCTTTAGTCCAACATATTTAACAGTTCTATTAGAGTTTTTTACACTATTTACACTGGTCACCAAGTCACTTCTAATGTGAAACTTTCTTCCTTTTGGCAGCAAGCTGTGTCAGTCTCTGAACTTTGAACTTCATCTCCTTTTCTGGTTTCTTCAGAAACTGTCCAAGTGTTTCTGTTACCTCATTGAACTTTGAGCCAATTTTCACCTTTACTGTCACTTCGCTCCCCGAAGCTCCTGGGTTTTTATGATTTTTAAGTACCAGAACTGTGCTTACATGACATAAAACAAACAGCTGAATGCCACTTATTACTGTATAATATTGACTTATGTTCCAAGAAGATAGCATTCCTAAACTAGAAAAGCACTCAGAGCGCATCCCTCCGCCAAGGCTCCTTCCGTTTGTCATGGATCAACTCCAAAATGTAATGGTTTTGTGTGTAGGCCTATAGCCACTTGTGATGAAAATTGCATCAAAGTCTGTCCATCAGTTTTGGAGTATTGTTGCTAACACAATGTGAGAAGATAAGCGCCTTGGCTGAGGTATGCATTCTCAGATCATCACCAAAATATAATGGGTTCCTCTCTAGCCCAAGAACCACCTCTGGTGAAAATTTTATCCAAATCCATCCAGTAGTTTTTGTGTAATCCTGCTGCACAAATACAAAAAAAGCCCTTGATAGAGGTATGCACTCTCAGATCATCACCAAAATCTAATCATCTGTTCCCCGTGCCATTGCACACCTTTCCTGAAAATTTCATGAAAATCCGTCCATAACTTTTCCTTGCTAACAAACAGACAGACCAACGCCGATGAAAACATAACCTCCTTGGCGGAGGTAAATATTCCAACAAGCATTATCCATCACATGCTTTAACACTTGATCAAATCAAAATCAGTTAATTTTATCTATTCCATAATAGAAATAAAATTCCAACATACCATTACTTTTTATAATTTCAGCATTCATTTCAGATCACCAGTTTCAATCTCCATTGAGTCTTGAGCAGCTCATTTTCCTCCCCCGCGCAGCTCAGCTCAAACAGCCGCTGTACGCTGCACTCAAACGGAAAGCGAGTCGACTGGACTCCTGAACGGGAGCAGGCGTTCTGAGGTTAAAACAGCGCTCATTACCCACGTCTCGGACATGGGCATAGCGGCCGTCGTGGAGCAATGCGTTGCCGGTTCTTGGCAGCCGCTCACCTTTTTTTTAAGCAGGTCTTTGCACGACAGTGAGCGTAAATACAGCGTGTTCGACAAAGAGTTAATGGCTCTCTACCTGGCGTACGCCACTTCCGGTTCTGGCTGAAAGGGCACACTTTCACTGCGTCGTGGACCATAAGCCGCTAACGTACTTAACGTACATATAATATACAAATAAAGCGGAATTCGGTGAATTACCGGAAAAATCACATCCCTGAGAACAAGCCGAAATGGATTTTTGACAAAGCATACGAGCCATTTGATTGGTCCAATCGTTTGCAACTATCCAATCGCAGGGCTGTTTACAATACAGCAGTAGCTTGAGTACATCCGGGTTATCGCGAGACTTTGGGGAAGCGCCGAGCGCGTATGTTTTTTTTTTCCAAACTTTATTGAGAACAAGGTAAAGGTACAAAATTATGACATAGATGATGATAAAATCGGCGGAAATCCGCGGATCAACGGAAAATTGCCATCCCTGATCAGAATACATGCAGGGCACATTGCATCACAACACATGAATGGCACATAACATCTCAGTAGTACAGCGGGGAAAACCCAGAGAAAAGAGCTGACTGTCCTGTGTGTTGTGGGGGGGTTGAGTCAACCCGCCACACACGCTCCCCCCCAGAGGGCACGGCAGGGGGCCGTGACCTCGATAATCCATCTATGGGAGTGAGCTGTGGGAGAAGCTCGCTGCAGGCGGAGGTGGAGGGAGGGGAGGTGTAGTAAGTGCCGGCAGGGGCTGTAAAATCGTCCCGAGCCGCGCAAAAATTGCTTGCTGCTCCGCGACGTCGAGGGGTTGTCCCGTTGCGCGTGCGGAGATCACAAGAAGAAAAATTAGTCTCTGACTCCTCTCGTGGCCATGAAGAAAAGCAGGAGCGGCTGTAAGAAAAACATAAAAGCAGAGGGACTGGCATGTTGACCTTAGGTGCGGGCGCAGCCCTAAAGTCCTCGGGGATCGCAAAACCGCTGAATTCCCCATGTCTGCCGTGGCTGAGACCATTAACAAATCCTTCGAGCATGCTGCGTGCGTGCCTCCAGGTGTGAGAGCAGCCCTGAAGGCTCTGTGTGTAGCGGCGAAGGATGATGGGGGTCTGTAGAGCCGTATGCGTCCCGTGCGTGGTGCGCCGTCTTCGTAACTCCTGGTGCGTGCGCCGGGGTTCCGTGATGGGTGGGCCGCTGGAGAGGAGAACCAGGGTGCAGAAACTTGGTGGAGATCGGCGCAGACGGCGCCGATAAAAATCCAGGTTGAGCTGTGGCTGTAGATTGGCCATGGAGCGTTGGAGCGGTGAGAGGAAATAGACGATCTTTTGTCCCTCAGGCTCGTGCAGATGCGTTGGAGCGGTGAGCGGGAATAGACGATCTTTGTTCCTCAGGCTCGGGCGTGGTGCGTTCAGGTCCACGCGTTGCGTTCTCCGCCGGCCATGGAGGACGCCGTCGTGGAGAAGGGACGAGGTGCCCGCGCTCTCGTGTGAAGGAGCTGCGAGCGCGGCCGGTCCAGCGTGGATGAGCAGATCTCAGACGTGCAGATCTCATCCTGAAGAACGGGTCACCAGTGCAGCTGTCCAGCTCAGAAGGTTGCTTTGCACAAAGCGTGTGCGTGTCAGGGTGCTGCGTTCGCTGGCCGCTCGTTTTTTTCAGCGTCGGTTCGCCAGCATGGCCGTCCAAATCAGAAGGCTGCGTCGCACAAAGTGTGTGCGTCTTCAAGGGTCACCAGTGCGGCGGCATGAAATTAAGCAGCGTTGTTGGAGGTTTTAAGTAGAGTTTTATTATCATACCGCCATCACAAGCTCCGCTCCCGGCGCCGTGCATGAGCGCCGAGAGCGAGCCCACGGCTCTCAGAGAAGGAGGGACACAAAGTCTGTGTCCTGCAGCAGAGGTTGAAGTCAGATTGAGAGAGCCTAGTTACAATGCAGTATATATACACCCAACTACAACAATACATCAAAGCATTCACAGCAGTTGGTCTGATCAAAGAGATAACAGGACAGGCATGAGACATTTGCATGAAAGGCAACAATTAACATCACAGAGGTGAGCCAGACGAAACGGGGCTGCCTGTAGACATTAATACACATTTCACTGTTCTGTTATTTGCTCTAGCCAGTGCTGTGTTTGACCAGTCTGTTTGTGGAGATTTACACCAAAGCACATCTACATATTGATCTGAGTCTCTAGGTCACAGTAAGGGCAGGACGCATGAACACTATACATGAATGGCCATTACATCACGATACATGCAGGGCACATTGCATCAGAATACACGCAGGGCACATTGCATCAGAATACACGCAGGGCACATTGCATCAGAATACATGCAGGGCACATTGCATCACAACACATGAATGGCACATAACATCTCAGTAGTGCAGCGGGGAAAACCCAGAGAAAAGAGCTGACTGTCCTGTGTGTTGTGGGGGGGTTGAGTCAACCCGCCACAGCTTGATTGCAGTTGTTGCTGCTGTGGGTGGCCCAACCAGTTATAGGTTTAATGGGGCAATCACTTTTTCACACAGGACCATGTAGGTTTGGATTTTTTTCCCCTTAATAATAAACACCTTCATTTAAAAATTGCATTTTGTGTATACTTGTGTTATCTTTGTCTAATATTTAAATTTGTTTGATGATCTGAAACATTTAAATGTTTCAAACATACAAAAAAAATGAGAAATCAGGAAGGGGGCAAACACTTTTTCACACCACTGTAGTCCTGTGGTCCACCACTGCGAGGGCAGTGATCATGGTCTACCGTTTCATATAAAACTGTATTGTTTATATCGGGATTTAAGAGACATACCCATTTCTACTTGTCACCGCCCTGCCTCTCCCCCGCAGTGCACCACAGCAGCTAACTACAAGCTAATGTTTTGCTGTTACTTCTGTGCCAGCCAGAGATGTTGAACTTTTTCCCACCCTGCTGTCTCAGAGAGGATAGTCCTCTAACCTTGTTTTAATGGGAGGTAAATCACATTATCACCATCTCTCTCAAATGCTCAATGACAATGCTAACTTGTCACTAATAGGAAACATTATAGTGTATCAGACAATCATTCTGATTTAAATCACTGTTGAGTTTCTTAATTTTGTCTGAAAAAGCATTACTAAAGCTGCACAAGTGCGTGACAGCGGCCGCATGCACACTAATTAACCTCTTGCACTCTGGTGTACCGCGGGCGTCTCTGCGTCCTAGAGCGCACGAGGGCGCTGCGTCCTAGAGTGCACTGGAAAAAAAAAACTGCATTTCCGTTCTTCCACTACAGACACAGCCGCGAACAGAAAGCCAAAGGAGTGCTTTGATTGGTTTAGATGTGATTGACCTCTCATTCGACTAATAAGAGCCTTGAATTGGGTTTCTGAAACCTTGAAGAACCAATGACTGAAAACCTAGCAAGAAGGACCCGCCTACCAACGGCTGCGAATACAGCGAGCCAATTGAAGCACAGAAGTTCGAAAGCTATTTTGTGTAAGGTTGAGAGAAGAGAGACTGACTGCTGCAGCAGATGAAAAAAGGACCCGCAGGAAGAACCGCCACAGACCCAGCAGCACGGAGACCACCCACAAGTGCGACCTGTGTGACAGGGACTGCCATTCGCGCATTGGCCTGTTCAGCCACAGGCGGTGCTGTCCCAGCAGAGTAGACGTTTAGGATTCTCTTCCATGGTCATCATAGACCGACGGAGGCCGACGATGAAGGCTGGGTGACACACACGCGTTCGCCAGTCTTTTTTTATTACTACTGTCATTTGTTTTGAAAAATCGTTCGCCAAAACTGCAATCATGGAAGCGCAAAACCGCAATAATGGAATTATGTTTTGACCGGGTCGCGTGACCAGAACCACGAGTCCGTAACAAGCGGACCAGCTTCATGTTCGTCTGACAATGAGGAAGAGAAGTTCGCCAGCTACGCTGCTGTTGTGAACAGGTAAGTGTTATAAGCTAAATTATTCTTTATCCCTGAAAATTGTAATCAAAAATGACTTTTGACCAATCGGTAAATTACAACTGTGCGTAGTAAACTGCGGCGCACGAAGTCTGAAGTCCGTGCGCCGCAGTACACGGTTCGTGCGCCGTGTCCAGACCGTGAACACCCCCCCCCCCCCCGCTACTCTTCTTTTTAACGTGGCATGCTTCTTTGTGTATGGGGGCTTGTTTGTTCATTCATTCATTCATGAATGAATAAACAACCCCACACACACACACACACACACACACAGCTCTGAGTGTCATCTTTCATTAGAGCCCAAGATGAAGCTTCTATATCGAATCATTCAAAAGTTACAGACGTTTTTCCAAACTGTGCCATTTGGCACAATTTAGCACAGTTCAAAAATGCCTGGGAGCTACCTGAGAACAAAGCTGTGTAATATATTCATTTTTTGTGGTATTGTTACAAAATTTTGACCTCAGCTGGATAACACTTGGTTCTACATTTCTGTTGCATTTTCCAGCACGGATCTGAAGCTGTGTGTTATTTGCAAACATTTGTATCCAAAAAAAACACTCAGGCGAAATTTATTTTCTTCAAGTTCAGTATGTTTAGATGACTGTAACTCAGTGGCAGGAGCACTTAGATAGATTATGACTGTTTTGCCAAAAAAATTCAAAGTGTTTTCTTTTAAATGAGACCAACCCCATGAAGAACCGGAGTGGTGGCTCAGTTGGTAGTGCATCCGCCCCACACCCGGGAGGCAGGGGTTCAAATCCCGGCCGGGTCATACCAAAGACCATATAAAAATGGTGCTTTCTGCCTTCTAGCGTGGTGCTCCGCATAATGGAATGGGGAAAGTAAAGTTACACACAGAGCTACCAGAGGACTGACCCCCGCTGTAGCTTTCACTACTTACAGTAGCTGTGTGGCCTAGGGTCAGAGAAACGGAGATAGGCGCCGCCCATATACACCTTCAGGTGTGAAGGGATTAACTAACTAACTAACCCCATGAAGATGCTGCAAAGAGTTGAAGAACAGCTTTTGATTTACTTTGGGTACGTTATTTTTTGGCGTTTTTAGGGAAATTGACCAGAGTGCAAGGGGTTAAATAAATTAAAATGTGTTGGAGGAACATACTGGCTTTTAATGTAACTTGATTTCTAGTCATTTTTAATTAGTCCAGTAGTGATAAAGAATAAAGTTAAAGTCCTCTCAAATGCACATTAAAAACAATTTTTTAACAACACTGCAAAATTAAGAGGGAAAAAGCGCATAAATTTATTGACAGATGAATTTGTACAATTGATTTTTTTCAGTATGTAATTTAAAATGTAGAAAAAGAGAGTCCTTTTTATTGGTTATCAAATACTGTATAAACTATAGAATTTACAGAAAATGGATATTGTGATTATATATTGTTATCGTCAAATAAGATTACTTATATTGTGATATGAAATTATGGTCATATTGCACAGCCCTAGCTGCCTGTTAGTTGCCAAGCAATGCCATGACTCTATCGCTACCGTGGAATCATGGCAGAGGCATGCACGAGCAGCATGGCAGATGGTAAACACAAGTTGAAACATCTTTTGACGCAGCAGCATGGGATAAAATAAGACTGTAGAGTGGTCAGCAGTCTATGAAGTGTGCCCACACCTGATTCCCAAACAGCAGGACCTTTGTTAGTGGTAGTAACATTAGCTTATTATTAGTAGAATATTAGTGCAATGCTAGTAGCCTTGCAGGCTAAGTTTAATCTGTGTTTTAGCTAACAAAATCCATCTTAAAATGTTGATATTTAAATACGAGTGCATTCTTTTTAGACGATGACAGCAATGGGTAGCTCTGAGATTTTACTAACCTGCTCACCCTTGCCAGGAAGATCCATTGACACCACCTGCTCATGAAGCTGAAGTGAAGTTTGTATTTAAAGGTTTGCATCCATTCATGACTGTCAAGCAGCTGGAGTTTGGATCGGTGGTATGTGTGATGTAGGTTACAGATTAATACTTAATAAGACTGTTTCTGAGACTGAGCAGTGTCTTGAGGTTTTATCAGTATGTTAATATACGGTTGAGTATTTTTTGCATGTGGGTGTATATACACTGCATATATACTGTATATATTTAAACAAAAAACATGCAAAAATTACACCCAAGTACAGCATGTATATTTTTGATTGCTAAAATAACATAATTGTGCAGTTGTTGTTTCTCATCACTTCAGTATTCCATTTATACTGCTTTAATTTATATTGCTTTTCACCATTTAAACATGACAAATATTTCAAGGCATAAATGCCCATTTTTCTAAGGAAAGCATTTACAATCTTATATTTGATTTTATTATATCGTTAGGAGAAGAAGCATTGTTACCTCCGCCAGGCCGCAGGCGGTTATGTTTTTGCCAGCGTTTGTTTGTTTGTCTGTCTGTCTGGTGGTTAGCAATGTAACTCAAAAAGTTTTGGATGGATTTCGATGAAACTTTCAGGCATTGTTGGAAATGGTACAAGGAAGAACTGATTAAATTTTGGGGATGATCCGGATCACCGTCTGGATACAGGAAGTTTTTAAAGCATTCTTTAACATTGTGAGATACGGCCATTTTCAACATGTGTGCAGGCGCAATGGAGGGCGCTGGTCGTCGTGTCTGACAAACACGAACTCCGCGTTCTTCAAAGTTTTAGGCACAAAAGCATGCGGAAAACAGTGGTGGGCTGGGCCCGGCAGCGTGCCTGTGTTTGCGCTACGCTGCAAAAGCTGAGACGGGCAGCTGTCCGGCGCGGTATTATTTGGCAGAAATTCCCCGGGCAGCCATAGTGGCTGCGCAAAAACAAGCTCTCTGCCGGGGAAGCTTCCAAATCCTCTTTTGCCGCGGAGCGCAACCCCAATATAAAACCCACGGCAACCTGTCTACCCAATTTGCATCCATCAGTGAAGCCCTGAGTGCTGCTTTCAGTGATCTATGAAAACACTCGCATAACCCATTGGCCTGTGGGTTGTACGCGGTTGTGCGATGAATTGCAACGCCCGCAGCCTGGGAGTTTGGAGATGGAGGAGATGGACACAACACCAACACTTCAGTTTATTACCTCTGCCAAGGAGGTAATGCTTTTACTACTGAACCACTAATCCTATCATTGTGAATCCAATTGCTAGTCATATGTTTTCATGGTCAAGGAATCTGAAAACGTACACACAAACACTGTATGGGGGGGAACTGTGGCGCTTGGCGGAGGTCTGCGCTCTCCGAGTGCTTTTCTAGTTTAAAGTTGGAAAAATAACAACTCCATTGATGCTGAAATCCTGTGAAGGCCTGCTTTTTCCCCCACACCAAAAACTGATCAAGAATTGATCAGGGAATTGATAAAGAATCAGACCGATACGCAATATCGACAGTGCCATTGATATTAATAAAATCTTATCAATTCCCATCCCTAAATACTGCTGTGTCTGGAGCATTGATTATTTAGCTACAGTCCTAGATTGTAGACCTGATTTACAGGTAAGCCTTCATTACAGATCCATTTTTGTGGTATTGCACAATATTCCTCCAGAGCCTGGAGTTTCCCAGCTGAATTTGTGGTAAAACAAAGTGATCAATGTGGTTCCCCTGAGGTGTGAGTGTGTCTGAAGTCATGGTGATTTCTAAACACGAGAAAGCTGCTCAGAGTCTAAAACCTTGGAGGAGGAATCTGTCTCCACACGTTTTCCATCTTCGCTCTCCTGCCAACATCCAGCTGTCATGGAAAAAAACGATAATGAGGGTGCTGGAGGAGAAACTGCTGAGTCACTGCAGAGCCCCGTGGACTGATGATTCGGCAGAATTACAGCTGTACACACACAGAGCTGGTTAATAATTGATGACAGAGTCGGGTAGTGCTGAGTCAGCGTTTGTATGGATTTGTAACTGCTTTGTTCATGATAGTCTGAGCAAAGAAAAGATCATTTCTCACACAGAGACAGTTTAGATTTTGGTGAGTTATTTATGTGATTAAATTTTTTGAAGCAGCAAAGCAATCAATTTTTGATCAGAATGTTATAGTTTAGTCCTTACCTGTTTTACTGAAGTTTATAAACTCTTCAGTTTTCTTTTTCTCGTAGATCTACACTCGGGGTTCAATCAACATAACCATGATCTGCTTTGGTGACTCCAAACAGGGAGCAGCCAAAAATATACGCGTGTTGTGATAGTATCTTATCATCCTAACAGATTACATTTAATACCTAGAATCTGTAAAAGTACAGTGGAAGGCAGAGCTCGCTGCCAGTCTGGATTTGGAAAGCACGCTCAATCTTTTTTTTTTTTTTTCACTCACCAGCCTCAAAAAGACTGATTAGATTAGATGGGGTATTGTCGTCACCTCACGGGGCAGATGAGCGGCGATATCAACACCTGCCTTGTAACGCAGTAACTAGAGAAAGAAATGACGTAGGCATTTTAAATTAGCACCATAGTTGTTTCGAGGGGTGTTGGAAAAAAATCGATTCACATAAGAATCTAGATTCTCATTTTACACAATCCATAACTGATTTCACAGATATTAAGAATCAATTTTTTATTATTATATTTTTTTTGTGGTAATGCCGGGGTCCCGTCATGTGACTTCATATTGCCACTTCATGATACGCAATTACACGTTGATGCTGCCAGTGCAGGAGAACCACGCAGAGTAGTTTACTAAGTTAGCAGCCGGATGAAACAGTCAGAATAAAGAAAAAATGGAGCAGCAAGAAATTCGAGGCAGGTGCCTCTGCAGCTTGCAGACTCCGTCAACACCCCTTCAACTTTACCCTCCATCAGCAAGTTATGCCCCCACGTTATTTCACTCCACAAAACGGCTGGCTGTAGCTGATCATGCAGATATGGCTGAGCCAGCACTGGCTGATTATACACAAATTCAGGTGTTGTAGCCTTGTAGACGGGCTGACAGTGGCCACACATTTCGAAGGACAAATGTAAAAGAATCTAAAAATGAGAGTTTAGTTCAGACATTTAAAAAAAACAGCTTATGGTCTAGTCTTTGGGTGACGTTTGTTTGTGTGACCACACGCTACCCCATTGCCCAGCAACCCTGACAGCCACAGCTCAGGTTTTTTCTCACATTTTTTTTTGACAGCAATGGAATAAAAACCAAATCTTGTTGTTGACTAAAAGTAGACAAAAATGATTGATAATGAACAGACTAAAATACAACTATGAACATAAAATCATCACAATCTGGACTCAGAGTAGGTGTCAAAAGTAAAATGGATAAATGGTAATTTGACTTTAACTTCTAGGTTTAATGGATGAAAAAATAGGTATCGTTTTAGCTGACGAAATTAACACTGGATGGAAGTTTATTTTTGTTTGTTTGAAATTATTGCATTCAGTGTTTCCTCTGGCTCAAAGACCTTGGCGCTGTGGCAGCATATTTTTCCGGGGCGGGGGGGCAGAATACACATGACACTGTTGTCACCGGAATATGTGAATTTTATATTATTTATTGCTTTTTTTAAAAATTTTGCATAGTAACTTTGCAGATGGAACTTACCACTTGAAATACTGTACAACCAAGAAGAAGAAGAAGAAGAAGCCATCTCTGTTGTCATTCAGTTCATACAGCTAATCATGTACAGTAGAATGAAATTACGTTTAAGATAAGATAAGATAAGCCTTTATTAGTCCCACAATGGAGAGATTCCAGGATTGCAACAGCACAGGGATAGCAACACTCAGAGCAACAATCAGAAGACAAGAAAAAACAAGAGCAGCGAGTATACATATGTACATATAAATATATAAACACACAGTGTGGAGCATTGTAGCTAGATGGAATAAATATATAAATATATAAACACACACAGTGCGGAGCATTGTAGCTAGATGGAATAAATATATAACTAGAAAAGCACTCAGAGAGCGCAGACCTCCGCCAAGTGCCACAGTTCCCCCCATACAGTGTTTTACATCATAAATATTAATCCTACATTTATTGTGTCTACATTTTCAGATTCCTTGACCATGAAAACATATGACTAGCAATTGGATTCACATCGATAGGATTAGTGGTTCAGTAGTTATTCACGAAAATCGCATTTCCCGTAATGGCGGTTTTCTTCTGGATCTAGCTCCATAGCTTGTAAAGATACAACAAATCCGTTGACACACTACAGATTCCACAGTGTCTTGGCTACATAATGGTGTTTGTTGAGTGATTATAGCTTCATTTGTTCTCTTCCTATGACGAAAATTCCAAAGGTCCCCTATTTTTTCATATTCTGGATCATAGTATCTGGAATTATTCCATTATCCGGATCAGTCTTCAATATATTATAGAACCTGTGGGTATCTTGTGCTGTTTGTTTTTCCAAGTGTTCTGACGATTTTTGGCAGAGTTACATGCACAAATATTGAAAATGGCCCTATCTCGCAATGTTAAAGAATCCTTTAAAAAATTCCTGTATCCAGACGGTGATCCGGATCATCCCCAAAATTTAATCAGTTCTTCCTTGTACCATTTCCAACAACGCCTGAAAGTTTCATCGAAATCCGTCCAAAACTTTTTGAGTTATCTTGCTAACCAACAGACAGACAGACAGACAGACAAACCCCGGCAAAAACATAACCTCCTGGCGGAGGTAAATATATAAACACACACAGTGCGGAGCATTGTCGCTAGATGGAATAAATATATAAATATATAAACACACAGTGCGGAGCATTGTAGCTAGCTGGAGATGACAGCATACCGCTCTACTTAGTTATCCTACATGGTATGATTATGTACCCATACATATTGTCACCCTCCGTAGCGACCAGTATTTTCCTAGATTGTATACCGGATGGGGACCATTGTGTAAGTCTATTGCGTCTTTTGCATTCAGTACTATTAGGTTGTCACGTTTTTTTTGCTATCTCCGCGAGCAGCCCTGCTTAGGTTATACAGTCTGACAGCCGTAGGTAGGAAGGACCTGCGAAACCTCTCGGTTGTGCACCTAGGATGATGTAGTCTGCTGCTAAATGAGCTCCTCAGTGCATTCAGTATGTCCTGCATAGAGTGGGACTCGGACTCCAGCAGAGATGACAGTTTCTCTTATTTACGATGTTAATCACATGTAGAATCAGAGGGGTCGCTGCCATGTAAGGTGCCACCACAAACATCTTCTCCTTCCTCCATTCTATTATGCTGAACACCAAGCTACAAGGTGGGAAGTACCATTTTTTTTTATATGGTCTTTGGTATGACCTGGCCGGGACTTGGAGGTTGTGGGGCAGATGCTCTATCAACTAGGCCACCACTCCATATTCCAACCAAGGCTTGAATGTTGGAATATTGGGCCAGTTGGGGTCCCACCCAAACGTCCTGTTTGGATTTTTTTTTACTGATGTCATCCTTCTCTCCTTCCTCTGCTCTCACCTTTCATGGACCCTCTGCCTGTACACTTTCCTCTCCTTGGCTCCTCTCTTCTGTCTCATCTTGCCCTCTCTGAGCTCTGTGTAATTCAGGTTCTCTCTCTGTCTATGGTGGTATACAAACACGTTAGAAAGTACTACAGACATGGACAAAATTATTGGTACCCCTCTGTTAATGAAAGAAAAACCCACAATGGTCACAGAAATAACTTGAATCTGACAAAAGTGGTAATAAATAAAAATTCTATGAAAATTAACCAATGAAAATCAGACAATGCTTTTGAATTGTGGTTCAACAGAATTATTTTAAAAACAAACTCATGAAACGGGGCCCTGGACAAAAATGATGGTACCCCTAGAAAAGATTGAAAATAATTGACCATAGGGGACATGTCAACCAAGATGTGTCCTCTAATTAACATCACAGGTGTCTACAAACTTGTAATCAGTCAGTCGGCCTATTTAAAGGGTGACAAGTAGTCACTGTGTGGTTTGTTGACATGGTGTGTACCACACTAGACATGGACCAGAGGAAGCAAAGGAGAGAGTTGTCTCAGGAGATTAGAAAGAAAATTATAGACAAGCATGTTAAAGGTAAAGGCTATAAGACCATCTCCAAGCACCTTGATGTTCCTGTGACTACAGTTGCACATATTATTCAGAAATTTAAGATCCACGGGACTGTAGCCAACCTCCCTGGACATGGCCGCAGGAGGAGACGGATAATACGAATGGTAACAAAAGAGCCCAGAACAACCTCTAAACACATTCATGGTGAACTCCAAGGTCAAGGTACATCAGTGTCAGATCGCACCGTCTGTCGTTGTTTGAGCCAAAGTGGACTTCATGGGAGACGACCAAGGAGGACACCACTGTTGAAAACAAATGATAAAAAAGCCAGACTGGAATTTACCAAACTGCATGTTGACAAGCCACAAAGCTTCTGGGAGAATGTTCTATGGACAGACGAGACAAAACTGCAACTTTTTGGCAAGGCACATCAGCTCTATGTTCACAGAAGCAAAAATGAAGCGTACCAAGAAAAGAGCACTGTCCCTACTGTGAAACATGGAGGAGGTTCTGTTATGTTGTGGGGCTGCTTTGCTGCAACTGGCAAAGGGTGTCTTAAATCTGTGCAGGGTACAATGAAATCTCAAGACTATCAAGGTATTCTAGAGAGAAATGTGCTGCCCAGTGTCAGACAGCTTGGTCTCAGTTGCAGGTCACGGGTCTTGCAACAGGATAATGACCCAAAACACACAGCTAAAAACACCCAAGAATGGCTAAGAGTGAAACATTGGACTATTCTAAAGTGGCCTTCTATGAGCCCTGATCTAAATCCTATTGAAGATCTGTGGAAGGAGCTGAAACATGCCGTCTGGAGAAGGCACCCTTCAAACCTGAGACAACTGGAGCAGTTTGCTCATGAGGAGTGGGCCAGAATACCTGCTGAGAGGTGCAGAAGTCTCATTGACAGTTACAGAAATCGTTTGATTGCAGTGATTGCCTCAAAAGGTTGTGCAACAAAATATTAAGCTAAGGGCACCATCATTGATCCTCTTGTTGACTTCGACTGGGGATACCGTCGGGCGGTGGAAGGAATACTTCGAGGATCTCCTCAATCCCACTGATACGCCTTCCACAGAGGAAGCAGGGTTTGGGGACGAGGGGGATGACTCGCCTATCACAGGGGCTGAGGTCGCCAAGGTGGTTAAAAATCTCCTTGATGGCCGGGCCCCGGGGGTGGACAAGATTCGCCCCGAGTACCTCAATGCCCTGGATGTTGTTGGGCTGTCATGGTTGACATGCCTCTGCAACATTGCGTGGAGGTCGGGGGCAGTGCCTTTGGCATGGCAAACCGGGGTGGTGGTTCCTCTCTTCAAAAAAGGGGACCGGAGGGTGTGCTCCAACTTTAGAGGGATCACACTCCTCAGCCTCCCTGGGAAGGTCTATGCCAAGGTACTGGAGAGGAGAGTCCGGCCGTTGGTTGAACCTCAGATTCAGGAGGAGCAATGTGGTTTTTGTCCTGACCGTGGCACATTGGACCAGCTCTTTACCCTTTCGAGAATTCTCGAGGGTTCGTGGGAGTTTGCCCAACCAGTTTACATGTGTTTTGTGGACTTGGAGAAGGCATTTGACCGCGTCCCTCGTGGTTTTGTGGGGGGTGCTTCGGGAGTATGGGGTATCGGGCTTGTTGTTACGAGCTATTCGGTCTCTGTACGACCGTTGTGAGAGTTTGGTTCGTATTGCCAACACTCGGTCGGAGTCATTCCCAGTGAGAGTTGGACTCCGCCAGGGCTGTCCTTTGTCACCGATCCTGTTCATAATTTTTATGAACAGGATTTCTAGGTGCAGCCAGGGAATGGAGGGTGTCATGCTTGGTGACCACAGGATCTCATCTCTGTTGTTTGCAGATGATGTTGTCCTGTTGGCTTCATCCAGCAATGACCTACAGCTCTTGCTGGGATGGTTTGCCGCTGAGTGTGAAGCGGCTGGGATGAGAATCAGCACCTCCAAGGCAGAATCCATGGTCCTCAGCCGGAAAAAGGTGGATTGTCCTCTCTTGGTTGGGGACAAGCTCCTGCCCCAAGTGGAGGAGTTTAAGTATCTTGGGGTCTTATTCACGAGTGAGGGGGAAATGGAGCGAGAGATCGACAGACAGATTGGAGCTGTATCTGCAGTGATGTGGACGTTGTACCGGTCTGTTGTGGTGAAGAGGGAGCTTAGTTCTAAGGCAAAGCTGTCGATTTACCAGTCAATTTACATTCCTACTCTCACCTATGGTCACGAGCTTTGGGTAATGACCGAAAAGAACAAGATCGCGGATACAAGCGGCTGAAATGAGCTTTCTCTGTAGGATTGCTGGACTCACCCTCAGAGATAGGGTGAGGAGCTCAGTCATCCTGGAGAAGCTCAGAGTAGAACCGCTGCTCCTCCACATTGAAAGAGTCAGTTGAGGTGGTATGGGCATCTGATTAGGATGCCTCCTGGACGCCTCCCACTTGAGGTGTTTCAGGCACGTCCCACTGGGAGGAGACCCCGGGGCAGACCCAGGACTCGGTGGAGAGACTTTGTCTCCCAGCTGGTTTGGGAACGCCTTGGTATCCTCTCTGAAGAGCTGGAGCAGGTGGCTGGGGAGAGGGAAGTCTGGGCTTCTCTGCTTGAACTGCTGCCTCCGCGACCCGGACCTCCGGAAAAGTGGTAGAAGATGGAAGGATGGATGGATGGGTACCATCAATTTTGTCCAGGCCTGTTTCATGAGTTTGTTTTTTAAAATAATTCTGTTGAACCACAATTCAAAAGCATTGTCTGATTTTCATTGGTTAATTTTCGTAGAATTTTTATTTATTACCACTTTTGTCAGATTGAAGTTATTTCTGTGACCATTGTGGGTTTTTCTTTCATTAACAGAGGGGTACCAACAATTTTGTCCACGTTTGTGTCATGTTTGTCCTGCAGGATTTTTTTGTCATGGTTTACATAAATGACAAAAATGTGTATTTTTTTTGTATTTTTATTATACCGTTTATTTTTTTTCCATTAACAAAGGAGGAAAAAAAACACTCGTAATAGTAATTTACTTGTGGTACTTAAATTATTTGATCAGAGGTGGATATAGTAGCCAGAAATGCTACTCATGTAAAAGCAGTGCTATGAAATTTATAATTAAAAGTAGCCAACCAAAAATTTCTAGTTAAGGGTTCAAAAAGCACCCACTTAAAAACTTGAGTAATGACTTCAGTCTTGAAGGATGAGGTTTTTAATCCAAATTTATAATAATTTTCTTATAGTTTTCTACTTTTCTCTATAAATTTATCTAAATTTGAACAATTTTCCTCAAATTTGTAATTTCCTCTTGTAAAATTGACTTCTTGTACATTTGAGACTATTATAAATTTGTGGATTATTTTATGGCTAATTTTTTTTAATCTGTTTCTTTAATAAAATTACTGGATTTTTTTTTATGAATTTGAAACAGATTGTGGTAAAATTTGGACTTTTTTTCATTATACAATTTGCACATTTTGACCATAAATTTGCAGAGCCAGAACAGAACAATAATTTAACTCTGAGCGTCACACATGAGCGATGACAGCTCTGCAAGACGGGGGGCCAACTTCACACAGGTCTCAGCAAGCTGGTAGTAGCATTCGGCAACCCTGCTATGTTTGGAAGTGGGCTGAATTCACACACACACACACACACACGGATAGGCGCTCTCTGTGTAATGGTGTCGCACAACGCACGTACGCAACACTTAGGCAGCGCAACAAAGTTGGTAAGAAACACACATAAGGTGACACACGTTTGGGTCCGCAATGACTTATGATTAGATCCGGACCGGGGTTTGCCATTTGAGGAGCCCCGCGCTAGAGAGACACTCTGCCTGCTGACTTGAACAGAGTGGGTGACGCGTTTCTGAACTCCGTGCGGATGACGGTCATGCGCGTTGTTCGTGTACGCTTTTGCGGAGTGTCATTCCTGCATATTTTTTTTTTCTTAAATTCACATTTCCTTAGCATGGTGGCATAAATCCAAGGATGGCACCCCGCCACGCAGAAATGTTACCAGAGGAAACCCTGGCATTTACTTTACCTTTTACTGGAGAAGCTTCACCAGGCAAAGGACCATGACCAGATAATCACCCAGAGTTGAAAGAAGTGGAAAACAGTCAGTCCTCCTGCTGAACAATCTACACTGCACCACTTTACCAAACTCCCAGCAAATTCTGAACGGACAAATAAAAATCATGAAAACTTGTAACAGCACTTTGTTTTATAACTTTAATTTGTTTTTTAAGTCTCCGAAGACTTTAGATACTTATGTTTATATTTGTGCAGGTTTAAAATTAATGTTACTTATCTTATGCATCAATTGCATTCAGTTCTTACTGAATTTGTTCATTGCATTAAGTTACTGTATAGGTAACTGTACATTGACTGCATACAGTCAGGTAGCACTACTTTTTAAATGGATGTTCAAAGTATTTGTGATAGAATTTACTTTTGTTTTTAAATGAATAGTCTATATTTCTAGAATGCTGGAGGGCGATCAAACTACACACTGTGTAAAAGCTGCTAGGAATTGTGATATACTGAAAAGGAAAATTTTCAAAATTTATTTCACATGTGTACAATTTCATTTTTGAAACTCACAAGTTTTCATGAAATAAAAAAGCAGTTACTAACCTAAGCCTACTTTTTTCATTTAACAGTATTTTATTGTAATTCAGTTAATGTAATTTTTAAACAATACAACCCCTCAAAACATCAAAACACAGTACTCTGCTTTCACGCTTACCTCAGCATTTTTTTTGCAGTGCAGTGGCCTTTTTTTCCCTGAGATTAGTGGGGGGGGGTTTGTACTGAACTGAGAGCCAAATGTGAATGGAAAATCATTCTGAATCAAAACTCGTTTGTGAATTGAATCGTGACCCCAAAAATTGGAATCAAATCAAATCGTGTGACTTCTAAAGATTCACAGCCTTAGTTGTTTCTCGGAAAACTCTTGGATGAGTTCAAATTTGGGTGACCTATAGGTTTGGACAGCTGGGGGACCTCCCATGATTCACTGGACTTTCCCTTTTTCTTCTTTCTCACTGTGTTTTATAAGTTTTTCCTCTTCACTCTCACCAAGTGCTTGTTCACCTGATTGTTGGGGTCTTTCTGCAGTTGTGGGGTATTTGCCCAACAGTTAACAGGGCTATTGTTGTGAATTGGTACTATATGAAGTTGATTTAAATTAAATGCATACATTGAATATCAACTTTTTCTGAATGTCGGTTTTGGTTAATTTACTGTATGTTGACTCTCAGAGCCCTATGTATGCTTACTCAGCATATCAGAGATGAGGGTCATCGTAAGATTTTCTGATTGGTCACTATTCTACCCAGTCAAAACTCTTGATGCAAGTCTACTGGAAGAAATGAATGTCAGAGCTGTGATTGGTTGGAAACTGTCATATTAACACGGTGGGTTGTGCCAAAATATCAAAAGAGCAATTGTAAAATTCACATGCAAATTATCTTTTCCACAGAAACAGATTTTTATGTGAACAAATTAATATTTTTTAGCCCAAATATTTTTTTCTACTAAACTTAAATTGCCCCTGTAGCTAACTCATAAATGCAACAAAAATCTGCCTCCATACATTTATAGAGAAGCAGTGGCTCTGAGCTGAAACTTCTGGTTCTGGTGGCAGCAGGTTGGGTTTTAGGTGGGCTAACTTCAAGTTAACTTCCTGTCACGGTGGGGTCAGATGGAGAAGTGCTGACAGTGACAATACAGAGGAAGAGAAGTGCTCTGAACCACCACCATATGCTAGGGTTCTCACTTCCTGTTTCCTGTTCCCTGTTGTGTCACAGTGGTCATGCAGCAGCTTTTCCTATCAGGAAGATGACATGTGAAGAAATGACGCTGGTCCCTTCATCTCGTGTTGTTCTGTTAGCATGACACTACACACGTGAAATAACTTTAACACAGCTTATATTGCAGTTTTAGGTTTATACTTGCATATACTGTATTTGTTCATAGATAGATGTACTTTATTGCTCCCAAACTGGGAAATTTTAGTGTAACAGCAGCATGACATCCTACAAGTACCTGGGTGTTCATTTGAACAATAAACTAGACTGGTCACACAATACCGACGCACTCTACAAGAAGGGACAGCGCAGGCTGTTCCTACTGAGGAGGCTCAGGTCTTTTGGTGTACAAGGGGTGCTCCTGAAGACCTTCTACGATTCGGTGGTGGCATCAGCCATCACTTTTGGAGTGATCTGCTGGGTCAGTGGCATCACAGCAGCCGATAGGAAGAGACTGAACAAACTGATCAAGAAAGCTAGCTCTGTCTTGGGGCAGCGCCTTTGATCCAGTGGAGGAGATAGGAGAGAGAAGGATGGTGGCTAATCTGTCATCTCTGCTGGAGTCCGAGTCCCACCCTATGCAGGACAGGTCCTTCCTACCTACAGCTGTCAGACTTTATAACCTAAGCAGGGCTGCTTGCAGAGACAGCAAAAAAACGTGACGACCTAATAGTATTGAATGCAAAAGACACAACAGACTTACACAAAATGGTCCCCTCCAGTATACAACTAGGACAATAGCAATCGCTACGGAGGGTGACAATATGTATGGGTACATATTCATACTATGTGGGGTAACTAAATAGACGGTTATGTTGTTTATTCCATCTAGCTACAATGCTCTGCACTGTGTATATATAATTATGTGTACATATGTATATTCACTGCTCTTATTTTTACCTCCGCCAAGGAGGTTATGTTTTCATCGGCGTTGGTTTGTCTGTCTGTTTGTTTGTTAGCAAGATAACTCAAAAAGTTATGGACGGATTTTCATGAAATTTTCACAGATTGTCAGAAATGGGGTATCCTACAGATGATTAGATTTTGGTGGTGATCTGGATCACCGTCCAGAAGAAGACCGCCATTACGGAAAATGCCATTTTCGTCAATAACTACTGAACCACTAATCCTATCATTGTGAATCCAATTGCTAGTCATATGTTTTCATGGTCAAGGAATCTGAAAACGTACACACAAACACTGTATGGGGGAACTGTGGCGCTTGGCGGAGGTCTGCGCTCTCCGAGTGCTTTTCTAGTCTTATCTTCTGAATTATTGCTCTGAGTGTTGCTATCCCTGTGCTGTTGCAATCCTGGAATTTCCCCATTGTGGGACTAATAAAGGCTTTTCTTTTCTTATCTTATGACGTACAGTAACCAGACCAAACGGACAGAAATACCAACAGCATAATAGAATAGTAAAGAAAATAGAAAAAGGAATTACCTAGAAAAGCTAAACACACTAGACAAACTAAAAAATAAAGGATGACCCGTATAGCATATGCACTACTCGCAAAAAGTTAGGGATATTTGGCTTTCGGGTGAAATTTATGTAAAATGTAAAACATCTCTGCTGCAATTATATAATATCATGAAGGTAGGGCATTTAACCCTGATCCTACCAAGTGGGGTCCGATCGGACCCCACACATATGTTCTTATGCACAACACGGACATATTATCGATCACAGCTGTCATGCTTTCTGACTTTGTTTGTCATCATCTGTGAATCACAAAAAATAAATCTGATTTAAAATACAGTTTTCTTCTGTACTGTCAATTCATATTTTTCATTGGGGTCCGATCGGACCCCAGGGAAAAATATGATGTTAATGATATTAAATGTATGAATTTTGTGTTATATTTCAGTGAATGATGGCTCAATGAGGTAGACTTTGGTCAGAGAAAGAAGGAAGACCCATCTTTAGTGCCACCATGTCACGAACTAGGTTCGCACCATTTTTTCAACCAGTGTGCCGTGATGCGTTCAGGTTTTTGTGGGAAATTAGATAATTTCCCACAAAAACCTGAACGCACCAGGGCACACTGGTTGAAAAACACATTACAACCGGGCTACTCGTGCTGAAAGGCAGGCAACCGACAAACTAGCCCCATTCCGGGATTTTTGGATCATGTTTCAAGCACAACTCTTTGTTTTAACCAAATAAAACATTTTAAGTGAAAAAAATACTTTGGTATTGCTTAATAATCCAATTAACAGTTAAATTTTGTGTGGGGTCCAAACGGACTCCAGTTGGTACTATTTGTATGTAAAATATGTTGGTAGGATGAGGGTTAAGTAGAAGCATGCAATGGTGATTTCCTCATCTCAATTTATTGAAATAAAAGCCAACAATAGTGGTGCGTATACCACAACAAAAAATGTCAATGTCTCAATAACTTGTCATGTACCCTTGAGCATCTATTACAGCTTGACAACGACATCTCGTGCTGTTCACAAGTCGACTTACAAGCACTGGAGAAATCAAAGAACGGGATTCTCACAGTGTCTCCTCCTCCATCCAGGTGCAAATGGGCTCATTGCAGCAGGTAGATGACAGTGTCTTCAACTCCTAAATGGGGCTGATATGCAAATGGAATAGGGTCCAACCACGTCTTCACCTGCTGCCTCAAGTGGGCTCAGACCAGGACCTTAGTCACATGAGCTGTGAGGGCAACTGGTCAATAGTCTGTCAGGTCCAGTGGAGACGACTTCTTGTTGACGAGAACCAGGCAGGACATCTTCCGCAGCACCGGTACTCTCTCCAGGCTTGGGTTCAAATTGTACAGATATTTCAGTACGGGAGATAGCTGGTTGGCACAGGTCCTCAGGATCCTGGGAGAGATGTCATCAGGACCTGCAGCCTTTTGCTGGTGAATTCTCTCCAGCTGTCTCCTAACCTGGCATGTGGTCACAGTGATGTGGGGGTTAGAGCTGATGTTTTCAGTGGAGGAGGAGTGGGGAAAGAGGTGCTACACAGGAGAGTGAGGAGGGAGGGATGTGTGGTGGTCTGGCTGTGTTTTGGGGGTGACAGACGGTGAGTTGAACCTATTACAAAACAGGTTTAACTCATTAGCTCTCTCCTGTAGTTGTCTTTACATGTCCTCAGCATCTCTCTTGGTTCACGCTGCACTCTCCTCAGTTCCCCTCTGTCTCCAGACCTGAAAGCCCTCTTCTCATTGTTAACCACTTGCACTCCGGGCAATTTTCCTAAAAATGCCAAAAAAAACCGTGCCCAAAGTAAATCGAAAGCTGTTATTCAACACTTTGCAGCATCTTCATGGGGTTGGTCTCATTTAAAAGAAAACACTTTGAATTTTTTGGCAAAAAAAACATAATCTCTCTACGTGCTCCGGCCACTGAGTTACAGTCATCTAAACATACTGAACTTTAAGAAAAAAAAATTTGGACACGGTGTTTTTTTGGATACAAATGCTTGCAAATAACACACAGCTGTCCGATCCGGCTGGAAAATGCAACAGAAATGTAGATCCAAGTGTTATCCAGCTGAGGTCCAAATTTTGTAACAATACCACAAAAAATGAATATTTTACACAGCTTTGTTCTCAGGCTGTTCCCAGGCGTTTTGGAACTGTGCCAAATGGCACAGTTTGGAAAAACGTCTGTAACTTTTGAATAATTCAATGTAGAATCTTCATTTTAGGCTCTAATGAAAGGTCACACTCAGGGCTGTGTCTGTGTGTGTGTGTGTGTGGGCGGGGGGTCGTCCCCCCCCCCCCCCCGCTACCAAGGACCGACTTCGGCCCTCACTACAGACGGATTACACTCCTTGCATGTTTTCACAGCGCCCCCCCCCCTCGCTACTGTGTGTGTGTGTGTCTGTGTGGGGGAACCGTGAACGGACCGTGAACGCCCCCCCCCCTCGCTACAGAAGAGGGCCATCGCGACATGATGGAATAGACTGATATGCTTCCCCCCCGTGGACCGGGGGGCGTTCGGACCGTGAACGCCCCCCCCCCCCCCGCTGCAGAAGAGGAGCGGGGGGGGGGGCGTTCACGGTCCGAACACGGCAAATGAACCGTTTATCGCGGCGCACGCACTTCGTAATTCGTGCGCAGTACAGTTGTAATTTACCGATCGGTCAAAAGTCATTTTTGGATTACAGTTTTCAGGGATAAATAATAATTTAGCTTATAACACCTTACCTCTTCAAAGCAGCAGAGTCGTGGCGAACATCTCTTCCCACGCGTCAGACGAACGCGACGCTGCTCCGCTCGTGGATCCCGATCAACAGAATTCCATTATTGCCGTTTTGGCGAATGATTTACGACTTTTGTCGTCGGCCTCCGTCTATTCTGCTGGAATGAGTGCAGGTCCCACTTGTGGGTGTTCTCCATGCTGCTGGGTCTGTGTCCAGCGTCCTTTGTTTTCATCTGTTGCAACAGTAAATATCGCTTCACCCTGCCTGAATTCCTGTGCTTCAATTGGCTCCTGCGTTCACAGTAGGCAGGTCCTCCTTCCTAGATTTTCATTCATTGGCTCCTCAAGGTTTCAGAAACCCAATTCAAGGCTCTTATTAGTCGAATGAGAGGTCAATCAGATGAACTAATCTGTTCGCGGCTGTCTCTGCAGTTTTTTTTTGAGTGGCGCTTGGACGCTACTACATCACCATCACCACCATCATGCGTCCACGCGCGCACGAGGGCGCTCTCGCGCGCCCTCGTGCGTCATAGGACGCAGATACTTGCCCGCCCGCGGAACAACGGAGCACAAGTGGTTAAGAAGTACTTTAAGTTCACTAGTGATCCATGGTTTGCTGTTGGGGAAGCAGAACACGGTCTTGGCTGGCATGGTTGTGTGTTCCCAGGATCTGATGTATTCTGTGATGCAGCCAGTCATGCTGTCTATGTCCTCCCCATGTGGTTGACAGAGTCCATCCTAGTTGGCTGTCCCAAGGCAGTCCTGTAGTGCATCAACAGCCTCCTGTGTCCACCTCCTCACAGTTCGTGTGTAAGCAGGCTGCCTTTATACAAGAGGAACGTACTCGGAGGTTAACAGAACCAGGTTGTGATGGGATCTGCTGGGGGTGGGGGGTGGGGGGTAGAGCTGTGGTGTTGTATGCATCTCTGACATTGGCATACAGAAGATCCAGTGTTTTATTGTCTCTGGTGGGACAATCACCAAACTGATGGAAGTTTGGAAATGTTTTGTCCAGTGAGACATGGTTAAATCTCCTACGCCATTAGGTGGTGCGTGAACACGCAGTGGCCTCTCTTCTCCCTTCGTGTTTTGTGCCACTTAGTGTTGTTTAAATTACACCTGAGTGTATATTCATGTGTTTAATGTCTGTATATGATGCTGCGCACAAGCTACAGTTGCCACAGCCTCATGGAGATAAGGAATATGACCAAACATTACGTCCTGGACCAGAACGTTATAGAGGAACTCCGTGGCCTAGGTCTTCTCCACCAGACCTCGTCTCATCCCAAATGGAGATGCCGTAAAAAAAGAGATAAATGTGGCTGTATCTGAACCGCGAGCCCACACAGACTGCTGATTACTTCCCTCATTCTGGCCAACGTACGCTCACTAGACAACAAAATACAGTGGTGTGAAAAAGTGTTTGCCCCCTTCCTGATTTCTCTTTTTTTTTCCTGTTTGTCACACTTAAATGTTTCGGATCATCAAACAAATTTAAATATTAGACAAAGATAAGGGATAAAGATGAGGATAAGGACCTGTACTTATATAGCGCTTTTCTAGTCTCAAAAGGCACTTTTCCACTTGGGTCAGTTTGGCACGGTTTGGTACGGTTTGGCACCCTTTGCCCGCTTTTCCATTAGGCACCCGATGTCCTAACAGTTCCGTTATTTTGGAACTATGCCAATTTTATCGGCACCATTTCAGAGCAGGTCCAAAGCATATCGGCACTGTTACGTCACCCACTGCTGGCCACTGATTAGTCCGGGTGTAGCGTCATGAGAGTGGGCGTTACGCTGACTTTCCAGAATAGCTGGCTGGCCGCCATTTGCAATTTTTCGTCCGTGAGCCCACAAACAAGTGATATTATAAACAACAACGATAGAATGGCTTAACAGAAATCAGCAGAAATCAACATAGCGGTCCAGCAGAGTTTCCTGTGCGTTTCGGCTGATGAGAGAATGCAGAGGGAAGCAGACTGAGCTTGCAGTGGGGAGCACAAGCAGACGCACTAGAAAATAGACGGAGACGCACCGGGAATTAGACCCAGCCACCTGAACTGAATTGAATGTACAGCCGCGACGCACCCAACTTCAGCAGTTGAAGCCGTGATATACAGGACGGTGAGTGATGTGATATTCATGTTTTACGTTATTTTTTCCAGCAGTGGAAAGTTCACTTAGGACAGACAAAAACTTAATCGTGTTTAAACGATGACCTAGCTCAATGCTACGTCCGTCCTTTTTTGTGTTAACAATATCTGATGAAATAAACTAGTTGTAATCCTGGTTTAAAAGGTGTTTTGTTTTTTGTTTTTTGTTTTTTTTACATATTGCACTTTTGTGCTGTGCATGTACTTAATTTGTGTGTATTTCATTGTAGAGTCCAAACAGGATCTGCTCGGAATGGCGACGTTTTGACAGCAATGTATTGTGACAGGTAAACAACACATCATATTTATAGTCAAATCTTTTGCTTTTTAAGTTAAAGTATAGGTGAAGTGCCAAATTTAAAGTGGCACAATTTCCACTTAATATGAAAGGGACTGAATTGAGATTTATTTGTGTGAATATTAATTACAGAGTAATTGAAAATGAATGGCACATCCAATAGTAGCCACCATAAAATAAACCGCATGTTTATTTATTTTTATCAGATCACTTCTGTGATCCTTTGAGTTATAGTAATAGTGTATCTTGCACCTTGGGGAATGGGAGTTGTTCAGTCACCATTAGAATTTAGTTTATATATGTAGTCTATAGTATTACATCTTTAAACTCATCCAGTAAAAGAACACATTACAAATATTTGAGACCCATTGTAGTGCTTCCTTTTATATTTTAGCAATACAAGCACAAAACACCACTGACACTTGAAACCAGGGCGACACAGCGGTGGCTAAACTTTTATTGATAATGTTATTTCACACCATCACAACAACTCAGTATAAATGGTGTAGAGATTGAAAGGGTATCCAAAATTAAAATCCTTTTTTTTTTTAAATTTTTTATTTATTTATTTTTTTTTTGTTACTTATTTGTACCCGTAGGTAGACTTGGTTTGCAGTCTGGTGACAAGCCACCGGCTGCTGGTCGCTGCGTGCGCGAGCGCCCTAAACCTACATGTTTTTGGTGTGCGGGAGGAAACCGGAGAAATCCCGGAGTAAACCCGCGCAACACGGGGAGAACATGCAAACTCCACACAGCTCACTGTTGGTCGGGGGCTGGGATCGAACCCACGATCTCATGATCCCCGCGGTCCCCCGGCCGAGGGTAAAACTGTGCTGCCACAGTGCTAAACCACTGCGCCACCGTGCAGCCAATCCTTGGCATAATAATCAATAAAAAACTGTGTTGGAAGTCACATTAATTATATTAAAGGTAAAATATGCAAATCAATCGCAATACTGCACAGAGTGAAATATTTGCTGAATCAACCCACACTGTAGACTTTGTATCATTCATTAATACTCCCATACATGACATCCATCCATCCATCTTCTACTGCTTTTCCGGAGGTCTGGGTCGCAGAGGCAGCAGTTCAAGCAGAGAAGCCCAGACTTCCATCTCCCCAGCCACCTGCTCCAGCTCTTCAGAGGATACCAATACCCACACATGACATATTGTACTGAAGTATGGGGAAACACATATAAAACATATATCCAGTCGTTATGCTTCAGAAGAGAGCTATTAGAATAATAAGCAAAGCTGCTTACAGGGAACCAACAAACCTACTTTTTCTTAAATTAAAAGCTCTCAGGTTGAAAGATATGGTTGCCTTTAAAACTGCAGTAATAATGTTTAAAGCTAAGAATCTATCACTGCCTGCAAATATCCAAAAGTTGTTCCAAATAAGGGAGAAACAATATCATTTCAGAGGAACATGTATATATCAAAAACCTTAAGTGAGAACTACCACCAAGCAACACTGTGTCTCAGTGCAAGGAGTCAGACTGTGGAACGCTTTTGGACCTGAATTAAAATCATGTACAACGCTTGGACAATTTAAACAAAAACTAAAGGAAGAAATACTCCAAACATACACACGTGGACAAAATTGTTGGTACCGCTCTGTTAATGAAAGAAAAACCCACAATGGTCACAGCACAGTGACTACTTGTCACCCTTTAAATAGACCGATTGCCTGATTACAAGTTTGTAGACACCTGTGATGTTAATTAGAGGACACATCTTGGTTGAACATGTCCCTATGGTCACATTATTTTCAATGTTTTTTAGGGGTACCATCATTTTTGTCCAGGCCTGTTTCATGAGTTTGTTTTTTAAAGTAATTCTGTTGAACCACAATTCAAAATCATTGTCCGATTTTCAATGGTTAATTTTCATAGAATTTTTATTTATTACCACTTTTGTCAGATTCAAGTTATTTCTGTGACCACTGTGGGTTTTTCTTTCATTAACAGAGGGGTACCAACAATTTTGTCCACGGCTGTATATACAAAACGACATGTAAAATCACATAAGGATTATCATATCCAGTCAGTGTTGTGCTGTTGCTTAGTTTTTGCCACGTTTTGTCTTGGCTTTGTTCTGATTTGTAATCAGTTATTTTATTTTATTTTTGAATTCTTGGCTGGAACATGGGTGGGCAATATAAGCTGCGGCTTCAGCCATCACACATTTCGGATAAGTTATGTTGAATTGTATAATCCGAGGAGTTGCTGTTTAATTTGACCTTATTGGATTTTTTTCCCCTTTGTTCTGTTATTGTGTTCCTTTCTTTTAATCTAATCTATCCGAAATAAAGATTCATTCATTCATTCATTTCTCAAATATGTTTTAAACTTGCTTTAATTATCCACCACTCATTTCTGTCTTTCATCTAGGCAAGGGGAAAACGATCCACCCAAACCAGACCTTGCCTCACTATTTACAGAGATGCAGGCTGAAGATCTGCTGAACCAGGACCAGTACGAGGGGCCAACCAGTTGCTTCTCAGTGAGGCAGCGTGGCCGGCGTGTGTGACCCATTCCAGTTTCTTTCTTTCTTTTTTTTTTTTTACAGTTTGAATTTTGCACATTCTAAATAATCTGTAATTTGCTGCTGATTGGAATAAACAATTTCGTAATTTATGTGTTTGCATCATGATTTTCTATTTTGTCTGTTCAGACACCGGTGGGAAAAGAGTCAACAGTACAAACCATTTATCAGAGACTTTGAAAATAATGGCTCATTTTGAAGAAAAGTAACCAAAACAATTATTTGCTGAAGACTGTAAAACAAAATAGAGACATCTGCAAAAGTACAAAGGTGCAAAAGTACAAAGGTTTATTGTCAAAATTCCCAGGGCAATACTACATGAATACAAATATAGTTCACTGTTGATGTAGAGAATATATATTTATACAGTATCTACATGTAGTCAGCAATACTCAATATGATTTATTTCCATCATATTTAATCCACGTATTTCTCCATGTAACCTTGTGACTGCATTATTTTAATTACTTTTAAAGCAGACGGACAGACGAAAATTCAATATCGCTAATTCATATCTGAAATTGTTGTCTGAGACGAGCTAAAGCGAACTGCACATGTTTTGGTCTCAACAAATGTCGCATATGGTGACAATGTGCTCTTGAAAGTATGCTGCCCTGGAGAGCCAAGCGATCAGCGGCTAAGATGGCCACTGACTGTGTGACGTCACAACCGGCAAACACACGCACACTGTCGCGGCCACTGCTGTGTTTTGCTTCATGCAACACTTGATGTTTACGTTTTAAAATCGGCGATTACGGATATTTCTCGGAATTACCAAATATTTTCATGATCATAAGAACGGTTAGGGGGAAAAAACATGCTGAAGAAAGACAGTTTAACTCACCGGTTACTTATATTGGAAGTCCATCCTCCTGTGTTTTTTAGAAGCAAAGTTCTCAATTACAGAGACATACAGTGTTCCCTATTGCTTCAGCTTCTGTA
This sequence comes from Pholidichthys leucotaenia, assembly GCA_020510985.1. Classification (NCBI taxonomy): domain Eukaryota; kingdom Metazoa; phylum Chordata; class Actinopteri; order Cichliformes; family Pholidichthyidae; genus Pholidichthys; species Pholidichthys leucotaenia. The sequence continues at coordinate 299,565,051 of CM035840.1, forward strand.
TTAAAGCAGACTCCAGTGAAATAGTACCCAGGTTTGTCAGTCTTTCTTGTCCACATATATTTTGCAGGTGTCACGGCTCGCCGCTCTCAGGCATCTGCCTCAGCTGCGCGCACACCTGCACCTCGTTAGCACCCTACATGTGCAGTAGACATTTCGTTGACAGCGATTTCGAGAATAAGATGTAATTTGAAATGAAATTTGCAAAAAGATTGGTGATAAAGAAAATGGCTATTCCAACTATATATCCCACGATTCCCAAGTCTGACTCTGAGACAAGTGTCAGTGACAGTGGCGTGAAAAGCAAGGATGATCTACCGATGCGATCAGCTGTCAGAAAACGAGAAGTAAACAGGGTAAGTTTTGTATTTTTAATATTCACTGCAAATGTTTACTAAACATTTTAAATGAATTCCAAGCAATGGATGATTTTCAAAATCAAATTATTTCTGGGAAATAATGCAGCGGCGGACAGGTGCCCGTGTCAGGTTTTGCAGCGTCGCGCAAACAGAGGCACGCTGGCGGGCCCAGGCCATCAGTGTTTTGCGCGTGCTTTTGTGCCTAAAACGTTGAAGAACGCGGAGTTGACAAACAGACAAACAAACCCCGGCAAAAACATAACCTCCTCCTGGCCTTTTCGGCCCGGCGGAGGTAATTACCAATGACAGTTCAGCTTTCAATTTTTAGGGAAGCAACATATTTGCTAAGAAAAATAAATATAAGCCTAAGATTGTAAGAGAAATGTGCTTTTAAAAATGGAACCCCAATTTTCTACCATAGAATGGTGCCCATTATAACTGTGAAATGTTATTTATGGGAATATAATAATTGCTATATCTGGAAACTAGTTATTTTCTTAATCTGTAGTGATACTTCATTGATTTTTGTATTTCTTTGTATATTTCTGCTGTTTTCAAACGTTCATACAAAGGTGGTATAGTATGTAATATTTCTTTTCAAATTGAGAAGAATTTAGTGTGTTCAAATTATTCAAATGTATATGACATGCGACTTTGATGAATGCTGAACTATGAGAATTATAACATTGACATGAACATTAATAAACTCAATATATGATTTTACAAAACTTTATTTACATATCATTGTTCACAAATCTAATCTTGGTAGGCAAAATCCCTTGTAGTGATCAGATGGGAATGTTTCTCTGATGAGGCTCACTGCACAGGCAGGCAACATAACCCTCACTTCTTTCCCACAAATAAGGCTGAATACCCCCTCAGCACCACCCAAAACTTCTTCATCATCCAATTCCTCATTTTCAATGTCATCATTTATATTGTGGTCATCAAACTCGACAAAATAATCGCTGTCCGAATCACTTTGTTCTCGTTCTGCCTTTTTCTTTCTATTGCTGCTGTGACGTCACTAATGCCCGCACCTATCGAGAGATGGCGGTACTGCAGCCTCACTAAGTGAAGGCTGAGCTATGAGCAAATAAGGTCATTTATGGAGGATGGTGACACATATTAAATCGCAGGAATAGACAGAATAGAATATTTTCATACAATCAGTTGATTGGTTCAATAAAAATATGTCACTGTCCGTCTGCTTTAATCCTAGATCCCTTTGTTTTGGCTTAAAATGCATCATAATTGTTAAATATATCTTTTGCCTAACTCAGTACTGTTTACCTGTTGAAATATATATTTAACGGCTCATATGCTACAATATGGCACCTGATCCATGTTTTGCCACGACACCACTGGCTGGAGCAGATAAATTCCATGATGTCTCAGTCTTTCCATGATTTTGACACAGATTAGAAGCTAAACATTTCTACAGACATTATAGCCACTTCGCGTTCGTGAAGTTGCGGTCACGTCACTGTGTTGAACGTTAACGCCGACCGTTTGAAACAATATTTTTGCCACAAGAGAGCCATCTGAAACACACACACACACACACACACAATACATATTTTAGTACCTAATATCGATAACTTACCGACATTACAATGTTGTACGGCGGACTTAAAAGCAAAGTAGCATTGGCAATCATTAGCTTACCGTCATACGTAATGTAGTTCGCATCCTCATGTCTTCTAAATGCTCCAGTACCTTTCCAGAGTGTGTCGTATTGCGGGTTTGCCTTCTGTTCTCCGTTTTTGCCTTTATTCTGGCAAAAACAGCCAGAGAACGCAGACGCCTCGTATCCTGCCAACTTGTGTTTTGCGTAACGTTACGCTTGATTTGCGCTAGTTATGATTGTTTTACGTAGCGGGAGGGAGCGGGTTGCGCCACCTCCCTGTAACCATTTCCCACCCACTTCAAATGGGACCTAGTGCAGTGGAAAAACAAAGCGGGCCGAACTGTACTGTCCCATCCCGTACCAAACCGTGCCAAACTGACCCAAGTGGAAAAGCGCCTAAAGACCACTCAAAGCGCTTCACTAGCACTAACCCTCTACTCTAAGGGCCTATAGGAGACAGATATCTAGGGACAATTTAGAACAACCAATTAACCTAACATGCATGTCTTTGGATAACACAAGTAAACACAAAATGCAGTTTTTAAATGAAGGTGTTTATTATTAACGGTAAAAAAAATTCAAACCTACATGGCCCTGTGTAGAAAAAGTGATTCCCCCCCCCCCCCCCGTTAAAACGTAAATTAACTGTGGTTTATCACATCTTTGGAAAGCTGAGTTCAGTTTCTCTAACCACAACCAGGTCTGATAACTGCCACACCTGTTCTCAGTCAAGAAATTACTTAAATAGGACCTGTCTGACAAAGTGAAGTTGACCAAAAGATCATCAAAAGCTAGACATCATGCTGCGATCCAAAGAAATTCAGGAACAAATGAGAAACAAAATAATTGAGATCTATCAGTCTGGAAAAGGTTATAAAGCCATTTCTTAAGCTTTGGGACTGTAGCGAACCACAGTGAGAGCCATTATCCCCAAATGGCGAAAACATGGAACAGTGGTGGATAGTGTTTCAGCTTCTCTGCATCAGGCTCTAGACTTGGTGGCCCCCTTGAAAAAGAAAAAGTCTAATCAGAGATTTCTAACTCCTTGGTTCAACACAGAAACTCGTAGCTTAAAACAGAAGACTCGTCAATTAGAAAGAAAATGGCGCTCTACTAATTTAGATGAAATCTATTTAGCTTGGAGAAATCATCTTTTAATTTATAAAAAATCTCTTAGAAAAGCTAGAACGAGTTATTACTCTGCATTAATAGAAGAGAACAAGAATAATCCCAGGTTTCTTTTCAGTACTGTAGCCAGGTTGACAAAGAGTCAGGACTCTGTCAATCCTAGCATTCCCTTAGAGCTTACTAGTCAGGACTTTATGAACTTTTTCAATAATAAAATTTCATCCATCAGAGATAAAATCAATCAGATTCTTCCCACAGTTAACTTAAATACTGTAACTACTACAACTCCTTCTATTGATGTCTGTCTTGATGAGTTTACTCCAATCGACCTTTGTGAGTTAGACAAAATAGTTTCCTCATCCAAACCTTCAACTTGTCTTTTAGACCCTATTCCTACCAGGTTATTTAAAGGCCTCGGACGGTGACATTTTTTTATTGAACCAATAAACTGATTGTATGAAAATATTCCATTCTGGCCATTCCCGTGATTTAAAATGTGTCACCAGCCTCCATAAATGACTTTATTTCTCAATAGCCCATATTTCACTTAGTGATGCTGCAGTACCGCCATCTCTCGATAGGGGCGTGCAGCAGTGATGTCAGGTCAGGGAGAAACAGGAAATGGCTGCAGGAAATGGATGATCACTGGCCTGCAGAAATGGCTGAACGACAGCAGAGTGATTCGGACAACGATTATTTTATCGAGTATGACGACCGCAATATAAGTGATGATATTGAAACTGACGAATCTGATGATGAAGTAGTTTTGGGTGGTGCTGATGGGGTTATTCAGCCGTATTTGTTTGAGCCCGAGGGTGCAGAGGAAGACGCGGACGAAACAGCGACCGGAGCAGAAAGAGAGGCAAGAACGAGAGGCTCGCCGATTTATATTGGTAAAATATGCTTTGAAATTTTTTTTTTTAGGCGATATGCATGGTCACACACTTAATTATCAAAATAAAACTGCCAATTTTTTCCCTCGCTGCCTTACTTGGCGACTTATAAACATTCTCTTTCTGCTCAAAATTTTTTACATGTTTTAAATATTTTCTAATCAAACTTCATAGACCAATTTATATAGCACTCCCACGAGCCATTAGTTTATTATAAGCATCTGATTATACCATTTTTTTTAACAGGTGCACTTGTGAGAAATGCAACATTATGCCAACATCATCTGAATCTCGGTGCTGCCAGGAGGTATTGAAGGTGAAGAAGTGAGGGTGATACCTGCCTGTGCTGTGAGCCTCATCAGAGAAACATTCCCATCTGATCACAACAAGGGATTTTGCCTACCAAGATTAGATTTGTGATCAATGTTATTTAAATAAAGTTTTTTAAAATCATATATTGAGTTTATTAATGTGCATGTCAATTTTATAATTCTAATATTTCAGCATTCATCAAAGTCGGATCTCATATACATTAGAGTAATTTTTCTACCATTTTATGGTGTAAAATTCGTGTGCAATTTTTAAAAGCACATTTCTCTA